>VZSC01015437.1:233935-263803 GCA_013398225.1 Steatornis caripensis
CTCCCCAGTCCTTGTTAGGAAAGTTTGCACAATAGTTAACAAAAGCGCTAAGCATCCCTTATCAGCTTGGTTCCCTGGTGTGCACAGTGTTCATTAAGTAACCCTGTATACATCAGAACTTCTTTAACCCCTTCTCTCAATATCTCATTAGAGCCTTATTGCTAATCATGCTAAGTCTCTATGAATGCCACTTTTTGATGAGGAGGGTGGAGAGGTGTGATATTATAATGAATTAGAAGGAGCTTGCATTGAAAGAAAAGTGGCCATTCTGTCTGTTCGTGCTAGAGCTTTGCAGGCAGTAATATAATGTTCTCTGCATGTTTACTTTTACAAGCGGAATGGGACTTATTTTCTGGAGTTAATTTTTTGAAAGAGAACCCCGCTGGGTAATGCAATGCAAAATAAAATTTTAGTTCTAAGATCTGAAGGTTCCCATTCTTGATCCATCAATTGGAAATAAAAAAAAAGGGAAGAAAAAAGTAATCTTTTTGAAAAAGATGCTGTTCTGGAAATTGCAGTCTGCACTGTACAGACATTTGTGCCATAATAAGGCATAGAAAGTGTCCATGTTGCTGATAGACCAGCAAGAATCCCTACTGGAGTCTCTCCTGTCCTCGAGACTTTGCATAAGATCTTCCCTGGACCTGGCTATCCTGTGTACCTTGTGACTGAGTCACTGAAAAAAAAAGTTGCTCTGCTCATTTTCCCATTCTGTACTGTTTATCTTAATTACATTAGTGAGAGTGAAATAACTCTCTGGCTATGTCCACCAACTTGTATCTGATCTTTATTCTGGATGATTCAAGCTCTTCTAATTTTTGTTTGTTGAACCTGTATGATAAATTTTGCATCAGCAAGAAGGATCTTGCAAAAAATTCATGGGGTTTGAAATACCCAAAGTTGCATGAAAAAGAGGAGGACACAGATACTAGATAGCTTGATCCACTTGATGAGCAGGGGAGGGAATATTGGCCACAGACTTTGTCCCCATGACTTCTAGCTAAGAATCACTTTCTGCTAGGTTTCCTTCAGAAGCACAGACACAAGGCAAGCATCTTGTCAAAAGTGAGAGAGAGATAATGGCTGAGTAATTATTTACAAAAATCATTTTGTGTGAAGCGTTATGTGAAAGTCTGTGAAAAACATTGCCAAAATTACTGAAACTCCTTTCTTTTCCATTTAAAATAAAAAGCAACACAAAAAAACAAGCCAGTGTGGATCAAATGTTTTCCCTTTCATAGATGAGCCTGAACTGCCACAGTATTGTGTCTTTTTAACTACATGTGTACAGCAAAAGCACTTCAGTTGTTTCACCAGAGTTTCATTTTTAGTGCTTCGTCCTTACGAATGTTTAAACATGCAATGACTGAAAAGAAGTTAAAGAATAAGTACATGGTGTATTTTAAAACTGTTGGGCAAGGCTTTTGTTTTAGAAGCAGTCGTCTTAAGTGGTAGCTGACAGCTCAAGTTTCTGTAATAGAGGAATAAGAGAAATAAGACAGATTCAGAAGCAAAGTACTGTATTCCTCCAAGCTTTTTATTGTTGCATCATTCTTAAGAAAAGAAAACCTATTATACTCGGCTGTGCTTCTTTGTGCAGTTACACACTATGCACTCATATGACTAATCACCTAGGATTTTTTTTAGGATATTATTAATGCAGCAGAGCGAAAGATAGAAAAAAATCAGTATAAAATTAGAAAGTCCTTAGACAAACTGACAGAAGACTAAGGGAGGAGACTTACCTTTAGTTAAATGGGACTGTGTTAAGTTTTCTATGCTAATTTAATCAGTTGGTACATTTATACCGTAAAATGGACCAGATATGGAGCTCTCTTAACTAGGAACAACTGAGCCAGTTGGAAAATTTGAAGCAGGTATATAGGTGTCATTGGTTACACCGGGCACTGCGTGTGAGTAAGTGTCTAGTGTCTGCTGGGCAGTCTCAGGGAACCATGTATCTTGCTGCGTGGGGTGACGACGACATGTCCAGTGAATTCTTGAAAGCCTGACATGCATACAAATATAAAAAGAGATTATATACATATACATGTGTGTTTATGCATAAAAGTGTGTGCATTCCAAGTATGCGCTATGGATATAAACTTTGTTTCACCAAAATGCAAGTATCATAGATGTTCCATGTAGGATTTCTTCTGCATGCCAGTTTTTTGCTAACCACTCTGGTAAAGTGAGATGAATTAGCTAGAGAATGCCAGTCAGATTTGGAGAAGCACAGCAGCATTTTCAGATGTTTTGGCACTTCTCTGAACTGGATAGTAGAAGCAGCAAAGCTCACTGAGAGCCAAGTATCCGATTCCTTCTCATACCACTGTCTCAGACAGAACTAGGGATATTGCAAAAAAAGGTTTTGGTAAACCCAACTACCAGATATTCAGCAATGCTTGTATTAACATTGAAGCATGTTTGCACGTGTGTGTATCGAAACATATATGTGGAATTTAATGTGGAGACATTGTTTTTTTAAAAATAAATTAGAAATTGCATAAATGTGGCACAAATAATATTATCAACGCATTGTGCTGATGTATACATGTATACTTTAAAGCACAAAACATCTGGTATAAGTGGTAAATCCTTGCTGAGAATATTTAACCCCTTAAATACAAATTCGTATATTTGAGGCACATATTTCAATTCAAAAATTATTTGTTAGAGGAATCATAAAAATCAAGTCAGTTTTAGAGTTCTCGAATTAGAAACAGGCCAAAGTCAATTGATAGTTCAATTTGACAGCCATATCTATTGACAACAAAGAAGAGTAAATTCTGCTCACATCTGGATAATTATGAGCCCACTGAGCAAAATATCTTCCCCATGTGTTTTGACGTTGTGGGAGAAAGATGATCCCGATCACCCAGCAAGCTTCCCACTACTACAAAAGAGTTCTAGAAATGGGTATCACTGCACAGTTTATCACAGAGCGGTTTTCATGTCTGATTGCTACTGCAAGCAAATATTATACAAAATCTTTATTAGCCAGCACAAGTAGACTAAAAAGAACAGAATATTTGCTTAATTCCATTTCAGTTATTATTTTAAGAATATAATCTGGAAATAATTTGTTATTTTTTTATTCTTAGGTTCAAAAAGGACTAAGGTTCAAAAAGACAATTTTTAATGCCTTTACACTGTGGTTTGTGTTGGCAGGAATCTTTTTCCTGCTCCGATTTTGTGATTCACGGTAACTATCAGCAGCCATTGCCTAAAGAGTTTATAAATGTTTCATATGTGCCAGCATGCAATTACAGTGATGTAAATAGCTCTAATTATGATCTGAGCATAACATAAAAAATAAAGAGCTTTCAAATTAAAAAGATATTCAAATACATATTTTGGAACAATACTAGTGGAGATAGAATAAGGAAAGAATAAGAACAAATTGATCATCAGCTATAGAGCATTTTTAATCTAAACTTCAAAGGGCGATATTTCTACAAAAGTCTGAAGGCATGAAGAATTCTTTAGCATAGCATTGTGACAAATGCATGTTATTTTAAATTAATCCTTTTTTCTTTTCCCCTTTGTATGTGGAATACAATCTGGAATGTACATTTATGACACCTGAAGATAATTATGTGTTACTGTATTGTGTTAATTTTGAGAAAGACCAGCTATGAAAATCCTGCTCAATCATGTGCTCTGATGTCTGACTTGTTAATAAGAGTAAGGGTCACCTAGTCTTTTACATAATACCACAGCTTCTGAATGACTTCCTTATTAATATTAGTTACCAATGGAAAAAATATTTTTTATTTTGCTGTTCCAGTATAAGCTAGTGAACAGTCTTGTTGAGTACTGTGAAAAAAACTGCTGCATTTCTTCCCTGCAGTAACAACATATTGTCTTCCATGGGACTAATTAGTTCTTTTCTTCTGATAACATCTTTTTTTTTTTTCCCTCAAATGAAAATTTTGTTAAATAAAACCTAATAGTTCATAGAAAAATCTGACATTTTCAGAATTAATTCCTGTGAGATCTACTGAACATATACAGTGACTATAGTTCAAGAGTGTCACTCTTTTTGAAAGTAGTATTAATGTATTTGTGCAATATTTCTGACACTTTCAAGATGCATTAGACTGACTCACTGTGCCCACATATATCATTATATTATGTGTGCAGTGAAAATGATATCTCAGAAGCATTAGTTTTATGGCATATGCCATCTATAGACAACTGATACCAGAGCAGTAAATCCAGTTCATTCTTCAATTCCATATATGTGCAATTTCTAAACATGTGATATTGATACACTACACAGTACATGCCCATCTCTTTCTGGTGCAAGTGAGGGCATCTCTGATTGTTCCTAAATCAAAGACACTCCTAATATAGGGCATGCATCTTTGGATCTTGATCCTATGTTCTGGTCTGACTGATGTGAATCTGACAAACCTGTTAAGGTCTGTGGAGCTTTGCACAGTGTAAGGCTGAAGAAATTAAGTCCAGAGTTTGCAAACTAATCTTTGAAGTTTGTTTGGTGTTTATTTTATGGGAGTTATGATATAAATGCAAATTACTGTAATTAGAAACTTTTAAAGATTAATATACTCAAGAAAAAAAGTTGAAAATGGCTTAGTCTACCTGGAAGTTAAATAAAAAACCTATTAATAGGCCTTACACCATTCCTATCTCTGATATTCAGAGCTTGATGGCAGATTATATTAGAATAATGTCTTTCTTGGATGTGGTGGGAGACTATTGCACACTTAAGGGTTGGGGTTTTTTTGAGGCAAGACTGATATTGACTGTTGCAAACCAAAATAGGCATAAGTACATCGTCAAAGACAGTTTTGTTTCCCATACGTTTAGCTCATTAACTGAAAAGATCTTTGTGAAAAACACACATAAGCAGTTTTTACATATCATTGCGCTATGAATATAAATTGTAATTTCAAATCATTTTGGCAGTCTGCTGATTTTCTTTGAGATTTCTCCAGGACCGTTTAATGTTAATCCATCTGGGTACAGGGAAAAAAAGTCAATAAAGCTGGTGCAGACAGGTGGAAATTACACCTTCCTGTGTTAGCAACAACTTACCTCCTAAGAAGAACTTACTTTCAGCAGTTTTTGCTACGATCTTTGACAAGAATGGAGGGACCCAATTACAATCACCAGAAGACATCTGCTGGTTAGTTAGTTTTGCAGCAGACAGATGCAGGGTTTCTGCATGCTTCAGGTGCCTTCAATTGCCCTTTCATGCTTCTTACCCATTCCATAAGTAGAATTGCAGCTGTTGAACATACTCACAATCTGACTGCTGGCCTGAGTTAGGTGAGGAGCAGAGAATGAGGAAGTCCACTTGGCTTTCTACTAGTGGGTGCTGGTGTTGTCTATGGCAAAATCTGTTGCATACTCAGCATGGGGATCTCACAAAGAAATTCTGAACTAAACAGAATTACGTGCTACAAGTGCTTTACAGGACAAACCGTGTGGTCCAAAAGTTTTCCAGTAAAAATTAGTCTAAAAGTAATTGACATTGAAGAAAGGAATAGAAGCATCTGGTGATGCTCTGTGGCAGTAAACAGGGTTTTCTTCAAAGCCAGGACTCACCCTTTCCTGCCTCTTTACTAAGGAGCTCAGGTCAGCCATAAGAAATTTTGCACCAAAATTGGCAAATGACAATGTTAACCAGATAACTGGTCCTTCATGTTTGGTGAGAGAACAGCTGCAGTCACTGGGGAAGTCCTGGGATGTTTTCAGAAGAGAAAACTGATTTGAATTCTGATGTGAACAGCTGCAAAACAGAAGAAGAACAAGTACAACTTCAAAGACAGTTTATTTCCCATACCTTTAGCTCATTAACTAAGAAGGACTTTCTGAAGAGCACAAGTTAGAGGTTTTTCACAAATCTTTGTGTTGTGTTTGGGATTTTCAGAAGACTGTAAGACACAACAATTGTCTCTATATGCTAGGAAGGTATGAGCCCTGACTTTGGAGAAAATCTCATCCTCTCTCTGAGTAGCATCCCATTTTACAGGGGTTTCAGAACATGCACATGTATAGGTGTCCTCTTCAGTTCTTCGCACGTAAGGATAGGATGTCACTCAAGTACAGCAAGAGGACTTGAAACTCTTATTTCTCCCCTCTTTCTGAATGCAATTATCTGTTCATATTAAGCAAGAAGGTGCTCCCACTGTAGCAAAAAAGCATTTTGATATGGATCAACAGACATTTTATGAAGAGGATATTTTATAAACAACTTCTATATTCAAATCTTCCTTATAATTCCATTATAGAAGGTATTGGCGGGGTTTTTTGTTTTGGTTTTGTTGAGTTTGTGGGGGTTTTTTGATGTTAATTATTTTGATCTTTTAACAAGTTTTGGAATCTTTGAAATACAGATGTGTCTGTGTTCCCATTTTAAGTCCTTCATGGAACCAGATACTCACAGTATCAATTTCTACTTGCTGTCCAGTCACTGTGTCTATGAAATGAATACTTCTTTAATCAGGAACACCTTGCAGTCAGTTTAGATCCTCCAAACTAAAACTGCAGTTTAAGGTTACAAGAGTCACAATGACTAATGGAGGACTCTAGCCTTTAGATTTATGTGTTACTTTGTGGAGAGAAAAAGCCTTTCTATGTTTTCAGCTTAAAAACAGAAAAGACTTAGAAGAGCCTCCAAGGACTGCACTAAGTTAATCACATGCTCAAAAGGTGCTTAATGTAATAAAGTTTGGGAGATGCTGCTGGGAGGCTCAGATTCGTTTCAGGGAGAAAGGGAGAGAGGGAGAAGGATAGGCTCAAAATGAAGGCTGTTGGTTCTTACTGAACATAGTAACCCCCCCACACACACACCTGTTTTCATTGTGTATTTATTTAACCTTAAATGTCTTGAGGTAATGGTATCGTAACACACTTCATGGAAAAATAAAGACATGCATGCAGTGACACCCCCTTCCCCTACCCCTTCTTCTCTCCCAAATGTAACAGTGCAGGAACAGACGCTCATTACCTGTTGCCATGGGTTAGCATTGGATAAAGGGCCAAACACCCACCCAGTCTCTCGCTCACCTTCCTCCAGCCATTTTTCCCCTGCCCAGCTTCACTCCCAACTCCCCGCTTCGCCCTGAGCTGGTGGGGACTGGGTGGCTGCAGTCAGCCTATAACAGTTTGCCTCTGCCACTCCTTCCTCCTCAGCTTCCTCCTCATCCTTGCCACAGGCTGCAGTCCTTCAGAAGCAACCTGCTCTGCTGTGGGTTCTCCATGGGCTGTCCTGGAGCAACCTCCTCCCCTTCTTACCTGACCTTGGTGTTCACACTGCTGTTTCTCTCATTTTTTTTTCCCCTCCTCCTTGCCCTGTGTGGTGTTATCTACATTTTATAAAACATCTTTTCCCAGAGTTACTACCAGCATGGCTATCAGGCTCAGCTTTGGCCAGTGAGGGTCCATTGGAGCTGGCTGGACCTGTCATTTACACCCAGCCCAACTGATTTTGGCATTGGTCATATGCAAGGAGAGAAGAGACCTCCAGATTTGACCACTGAGCTGGGTGTGCTCTTTCAGGACACTCCTGGCCCTCTGAGGGACACCGTTAGCACCGAGGGCATTTGTCTGTAGAAAGCTGCCTGTAACTACTGTTCCTGCTGCTCAGGGCTCCCCACAGCAGCCAGCCATCTGCCCTGGCCACGGCAGCCTTTCCCTGGGGCAAACCTGCATGCTCTGCCCCACCTGAGCTCAGCTAGGGGGTCTGACCTCCATTAATAAGGAGGTCTAGAAACAAAAACCTTCCCTCCCCAGCAAACGACTCTTTCAGGGCACCATGTTGCTTGACTGTTAACATGGCTTCAGGGGGCCTGCTGGTTTACACAGCCTTGGGACACTCTTGCAAGTGGGATTTTTTTGAAATACCTGCCAGGGTGCTGCCAGGGCCAGGGGCTGCTGGTGATGGGACTGCCAGGGCTGGCAGGGCAGAGCCTGGCAGCCACGACCATCCCACCACTCCACCAGGGAGCAGGGCAGCTGCGGGGCAGCCTCAGCCAGGGGCAGTGGGCACCTCCCTGCAGATGGGGATGGACAAGACCAGGCCAGGACATCTGCCTGTGGGGGGGAGGCAGGACCGGACCCAGAGCAGTCACTCAGGTGGATGTCTGGTGCCAGAGATTCAGAGGAAAGCAGCTCCCAGGAGCTGAGGTCAGCCCATAGTGTTTACACAGCCCTAGACACTTTGGTAAACAAGAGACAAAAGTAATGAGAGAAGAACTTAAAAGGAAAAAGAAACAGGAACAAAACCAGGTGAAACTGAAGCATTAAAAAACTAAATATTGCCTTTTATTTCTTTTCTGTCTGTATGCAAATGAGTTACATACAAATTTAGTGAGAGAGCTTTCTTAACCCCTCAAGGAAAGATTCCTTGTCTTTATAGAGCCTGACTGCAGATTTTAAAGAAATTCTGTGTATCACAATGATGTGCTTCTGTGATGTCCTCAAAAGGGAATTTTCTTCTCCTATCACAAAGTTGCCTGAGAAATATTTTCCTCTTTAAATATGATTAAGAGATCTTTTCATAAAATGTATCCCTTTAAAATTAAAATACCTACTCCTTATAACTCTTTGTAAGATGAGGAAGATGGTGATTTCCACTGAGCATGGATTGCAGATTAAGATGAGTAATGACAGGGGTCAGCCTTAATTTCTTTTCTGGGTGAAAAGAGGCAATGATGGTTCTTTGAACAATTCAGGCTCACTGAGCCAGAAGAGAGGAGACAATAGGAAGAAAAAGAAGTCACAAAAGTATGGTTTAGATGTTTGACTTTGAGAGACACAGCATGAACCCTCCCCTTCAGATGTGGTTCCTGAGCTGTTTCCAGGGTAAGTTTATCGTAAAGCAATCTTCTGGTAAATCTAGGTACGAAAATGCAATACAGTATTTAATTAGTAGTAAATTAGTTTTTAATATAGTGCTTTTTGTACAGCTTTGCATTTGGATGCTGGAATATTATCGCTGAGTGATTCCATAAAACTGGTGAAAGGGCTGAAGGGTGGCAAGCACCTCCTCTATTAATGTTCTACCTGAACATTGTACCTTAAATAGTTAATTCACAATTCACTGTAAACCGAAAAGCTCCTTTTTTTTGCAAATACCACCAGGCACATCTTGGAAACAGCACACTCCTTTCCTGGAAAGCTTTGGATAATCTCAGTCAGGTTCTGGAAAATGGAAAATTACTGTTAGATAACTTGAAAGAAGTTCCAGTCTTTGTCAGGAATGTAAACAACACTCATTGTGGTATCTCTATTGGTATATTTTTAGCTGGACTGAATTCCTGTGTAGTGTCTCTGACCTTAAGTTACTCAGGAGCAAGTGTTTCATTACCTTTCATATGTGATGTCTGTCAAAGGCCAGTTTTGCAGTGGCAGATTTGTTATTCTTTGTAGTTTGTTCTTCTTATATCCCAAGAGTGGTTTTGTACAAGNAAGTTACTCAGGAACAAGTGTTTCATTACCTTTCATATGTGATGTCTGTCAAAGGCCAGTTTTGCAGTGGCAGATTTGTTATTCTTTGTAGTTTGTTCTTCTTATATCCCAAGAGTGGTTTTGTACAAGACACAGCTATTTAAGCTGATTAAAACTGTTATGTTCAAAGGAGCTCAGGCCAAATATTTAACTCTTAAGTACCAAAAACTATAATGAGTGGATTTTCCAAGTTTTTTGTGGAGGTAGAAAAAGGGGACCCGAAATATACTGTGCTTAGGAGCCATGAAGAGAATTATATCCAGATTCCCCCTCAGAGAGGAGAGGAATTTTGCACAGCCTCCTTGATCTTTCCTTGTCACACAGCAAGTGGATGATGATCAGGATTTCCTGAAGATTTATTCTTTTCTTTTTTGCTGCTTTCTCAGTGTATAAGCACAGATGCAGATTTCACCTGAGTGTAGTCTGCTTGAAGTGAATAGTAATGCCCATGTATAGTTTATTTCCAAGTGCTCATGCTGTCAATTATATACTATTTTAATGAAGATATACATTTCTCTTTCATGAGCGAATCCATTATAACACTGGGTTTTTGGATTTTCTTTTTAGTTGATTTTTTTCCTTTTCTTAAAACTGAGATCCTTCATTATTTTCAGTGGTTGAAAGTAGCATCTTTGCTAACACATTACATAAGTGTAAACTCTTCCTGATGGTCCTAACATAATTACATTAGAAATTGTTTGTATTTAAAATGTGGGAAGTTGCAAGTGCGTAGAACACTTTTAGCTCTGTAGAAGAACAGCAATCTGAGCTTTTTCAGGCTTTAAGCAACATAAAATGAAAGAACAATAACATTTAAAAATTACAGTTATAAAACTCCTTTTTAAATGTTAAGCCAAATTTATCCAAGTCTTATATAACAGTCAAACAAGTCTCTGTAATCTCAGACAAGTTCAGAAAAACAAAATTGAAAGGAAGTTTTATTGCTGTTATCGTTAAGGAACTTCTGTGCTGCCTGTGTCCAGCACTTGTATTTCCCCTTTCTCCGCCCTTAAATCATCTTGGTCCAGTACCTGTTGTTTTCCTGCCCAGTGCTGTTCTGAGCTGCTTGGATGTGACTGTAACCAGTGTAAACAAACAGCTGCGGAGTGTCTTTCAGTAAATGGAGTTAACAACACCTCAGAGTGACCTGTGTGTCATGCATTGCTGTGGCTGCCACCAAGCACATGGTATTGATAACTGCTGCATCTGTGGAGATGGCAGATCTAAATTGGAGGAAAATATTTTATTTTTTTCCATGGTGTAGTGTATTGCTAAGTTGTGTAAGTTGTTCTTGTGAGGGTGTGTGGGCTCCAGAGTAGGGTCCTCCATAAAAGAGGATAGATAAATTCATAGATAATAGGTCTACAAGTGACTCTTAAATGCAGTAAAAAAATTTAATGTCTAGCTACTTCTGGGTCTCAGATAGTGGGAGTATACTATAGCTTTAGGATTTCCCTGGTTTCTTCCCTTTACTCCCTGCAACCTCTTACTGGTAGTAAGTAATGGGGCAGGCAGTCTGATTTAGGCAAATACTGTTTTCACCTGGGAATATAACCTGGGCTCCATGAGTGAGTGGTATTAGTAATAATATAAAATACTCTTTTCCCATTTTATACTGAATCTGAATTTAATTTTAATGTAAATTAAATTATTACTTTATATTCATATTTACTTTGGCTGTTGTTTTTCAGACTGATGAAAGATGTGTCAGTTCCTCATTTCAGACAAGTACTTCAGACCGAGCCCTGAAATTAGTAGTAGAAAGCAGCACAAGGTTTTAGAACCAGGAATAGCTTCAGGGTATATTAAGCTGATCAAACTGGTCAAATTCATTGCTTTACCAACTGCTCTCATACTCTTTCCGGAACTTGGACTAATTTTAGAGCTTAGAGATGAATTAGCAATTCGCAGTGCATGCTTACCAGATGCTGTTGACACATGTGAATAAAACAGCAACACAGTCAGGCTGAAAACAATTTTTGAAGATCACCTTGTCCCTTCAGTATTAAAGACTAAGCTAAACAAAAGAAGTAATATATTCATTCACCCCATGGCATTATTAAATTAGCCAAGCTAAGGATATAGGCATAATACTGTAGAAGAGTTTTATTTGTATGAGTCACAGTGCCCATAATTTAGCACACAAATTGTGTAATTCTGACAGGTGATTCCATCTGGCTTCTTGTAGTGAAAGTTTCCCAATGCTGGACTCGGTTAATTACAAATTATACAGCTTATTTCCATGCATTTTGTGAGTCCATCAGATGAGTGTTCTGCAGAAGATGAAGACGTGTTTTTCATGCAAAATAATGTATGCCTTTTCGCAAGCCAGTAAAACTGTTTTAAAATAAGCTACTCTCCCAGGCTCTCCATACTGGTTTTTTCATGCTTGTTCAGTATGAGAGAGGGAACGATGTAGAGGGCAAGAATGGATAGCACAAAGGGCCCATCCCATATAGATAAAGCTCAGATCTGAATACAGTAATGTTCATTCTTTTTTATTTTTTTACCTCCTACTAGAGATGCACTGGATTTTTTTAATCCATGCACAGAAATATCTGAAGCAAAATAGGGGTTAGAGAGCCAACTACCCAAGTTTCTGGTTCTCAAACTGTTTCATAGTGTGTCTTATCATTAGGACATTCCTCTCATGAGAAGTGGAAACTGAAACAAAGGTATTAATCCTGTCAAGATGAAAAGACAAATGAGATATTTTTTCCTAGAACCTATAAAAAGGCTGTTAAGAAGATAGCTGCTATGCCTAGCATTTTTCTGAATCTAAATGCCCATGCTTTTTTCTTGTGCAAGTCCATTACTACTTGTCTTCTATGCATATAACAGCAATTCGCGCTGAAAACTGATTTAGCAGATCCATATAGTATGAAATGTATGTTACTTGTGTTTTGTGCTCTTATTTTGCTGCTGGAGTGGCCACAGGGACTGTTGTCATAAGTAGAGCTGACAGAGATAGAATCTAGTCAGTCAGCAAAAGGTTTGTTAAACAGCAAAAGTGGAATAACCTACTATAAAATATGACTAGAAAATTTATTCTCAGATACTATCCAAGATTTCAACTACTATTATGATTTTCTCTGTTATTTTGATTCATCTTCCGTCATTGTTTTCTGATCCTCTTTCTGTCCTGCAAAACTTTCCTCCTTCTATTTATTTTTATAGTGGATTATTTTCCCCAGCATTAGATCATGCCTGTTCCTAAAATATTTGCCTGAGAGCTTTTGCTTCTCCATTGGGAGGAAACATCAAAGAGTTATCATCTAATTGATTTTGTGTTTTGTCTTTTACTTCCATGAAAAATGAGGTCATCACAACACCGGGTAAGAAAAAAGCATTTAAAATAAATCAAGATATAGTCTATAGCTTCACCAAGACCTATTCATATCCATTGTAAATATTTTATTAAGAGTTTTTCTTAAAAGATGTTCACTTAATAGAAATGTTAGAGGTTTCATTTTTGTTTTGTTTTGGGGGGGTTACCTAAACTGTCAAGAGATTTGAACATTGAATACAGTGACATAGATCACTAGAATATAGAGATTGAATAAATTGTCCAGTGGAAATGGGGAGCTTTGAAACTCCCTCAAGATTTATGGTTAAGCAGACTCCATTCTTTCTGAGTTAAGGCTGAAAAATAACAACTTAACTGCAAGCATATGGATTCCCTGTGCTGCCATTTCAAATGATACTTAGCTCAAACAAATTGGTCAATCTCTGAAAACTGAGATGAGCAGATCCTTACCTATTTTGCCAGAGGTGGATCTATATGATTTATATTCCTATGTAATGAAAGAGAGGTCAAAGTTCTGATAATTTTATAGATCTATCAATTACAATTCCCAGTCAAATCAACTGGATTTCCACATAAAAAGTGAAGAGATATACATTGATACATGTCAGCAACATGTTCTAAATCCATAATCTTACAATGATTTTTTTGTTAGTTATCAAAATGTGTTTACGTTTGCAGCAAAACTACTGAGAGCAGAAATAGGACCATGTAGTGAAAAGAGGGGGAAAATGCCTGCCTGTAGTGAATAACGATACTTCAATTGCAAGACAGTACCTTTAAAATAGCATTTCAGTGGAAGAATCACCATGAATTTTAGGATCTTGTGATATTATTTCTCTGATAATTGTTCTAGAAGGAAATTGTGAAATCTTCTCAGTGTTCCTAGTAAAACCCAAGCACTTTCATCTTCAGTTAGAGGGCCTGCTTCATGTTCCCGATGGTGCCCCCTCGCTGGAAGTGTTCAAGGCCAGGTTTGATGATGTTTTAAGTAACCTGATCTAGTGGGAAGTATCCCTGCCCATGAGAGGGGTGTTTGAACTAGATGATCTTTAAGGTGCCTTTCAATTCAAATTGTTCTATGATTCTATGAAGAAAGAAATTTGGCTAATTATCACATTACCTGAGTTTTCACTTATCTACAATTGTAATATTTTGGTAGGCAAACTAAAAGTGCAATGACTATTTCCAAACCTGTATCTTTAGTTGTTATATTTACATTGTGCAGATCAGAAATGCCAACCTTCATAAATGTAAGACGGCCAGTTCCGGAGTTCGAGTGGATGTTAAATGCTGACATCAGCACAATTCCATGTCACCTCTTTCTTTGTAGCAAAGTAGTTAAGGAATATTTTCAAGATGAGTTAATTATCCTGCTACTTAGCACAGAATTCATTACCCCAACCTACCAGGCTCTGTTATCAGTGCTGCTATGCAGCCAGGACCATAGCGTACACTAAAATTCATTCCATTCGTTCTAGAATATTTCTTATGCATCTTCCCAACTCACTTTGTCCAAGTTTCAGAGCACAAAATATAGGTCTGAGTTTTGCATTGGACCTAATGATGTTTGTAACATTGCAATTTTTAAAATAGATTCATAGAGTCTGACTGGTCCCATAGGTCTGTAGAACTTTGCATTACAGTGCAGAATAGCTATAAATGGAATGGATATAATTTGCTACTGTTTCGTATTTGCTTTTAAGTGGCAGTAATTGATTTCTTCTGGAACTTGGCAATAGAGAACAAATTGTAGTCAGAAGTTGTTTGCATTAATTCATGCAGTAAAATTCACTTTTTGGTGAATTCAGGCTGCCTTTATTTTTTATCTTGTGTTAGGTGACAGCCCATTAGCTGGACTCAGCTCACAAGATGTTTCTATTTGACTTGCCACCCTTTACAGGTGAAAGGAAACAAAGTTGTTCTGTTGCTCAGAATAGCAAAAGCTAAAGGATTTATCTCCCACCATACAGAAGTTGGAAAGGGGTAGCAGCACTGCTAACAGCTGCAAAGAATAAAGTTCTCCACACCCTTGTTGCCTTACATTGGCTGCACCATGAACCAAGCGCTCTGGGTGAGACACTTAGCCCTCTTCAGCCTACCTGCTTGCTTGCCCAGCTCATCAGACTTCATCTTTGCAACAGAAGTGCAGCTCAAAGTGACAGGATAGGGAGGTCAGTGGGAAGGATAGATGGCTGCTATCCGATGCTGCCACCAGAGGAAACCTTGCAGAGCTTTCCAGGAAAACCATTGTTCCTTGGCTATGGGAGGAGCAAGGATGGGCCTGAGTTTAGCATCTTCATAAAGAGGAAAATAAGTCTGGCAAAGCAGGACCTCATTTCCACAGAGCTGAAGGCAAACCTTGGCTACCCTTGCATGCTAAGCATCTGTATGTAGGATCTACAAATGAACAAATATCTACTGTTGTCTGTGAGATCTAGATGACACAGTGACATCTGGAGAAAGGCTTGCTTCGCTATAAAGTTTTGTCATGCTTGACCGTCTTCTGGTTGTGCTTGATGAACTTGATAAGGTTCTGTGACGAAATGAATAGCGTGGTGGACAAGGGGAGAACAGTGGATGTTGTCTACCTGGACTTCAGCAAGGCCTTTGACACTGTCTCCCATAAGATCCTGTTGATGTGTAGGCTGAGCAGACAGTGAGGTGGCTTGAAACCTGGCTGAATGGCTGGGCTTAGATGATAGTGATCAGCCACACAAAGTCTAGTTGGAGGCCAATAAATAGCGGTATACCCCAGTGGTCAGTACTGGGCCAAATGCTGTTTAACATCTTTATTAATGATTTGGATGAAAGTGTAGAGTGCATCCTCAGCAAGTTTACTGTTAACACAAAACTGGGGGAAGTAGCTAATACATCAGAGGATCATGCTGCCATCCAGAGGGACCTCAACAAGCTGGAGAAATGTTCTGACCTGTTCATGAAATTTCATGAAGTTCAGCAAGGGGAAGTGCAACATCCTGCACCTGGACAGGAACAACCACACACACTAGTGTATGCCCACCTACCTGAATGGCAGCTGGGTAGAAAAGGACAAAGGAGCCCTTGTGGACACCAAGCTGGACATGAGCCAGCTGTGTGCCCTCATGGCAAAGATGGCTACCAGTATCCTGGTCTGCCTTAGGAGGGGTGTTGCCATCAGGTCTGAGGAAGATGGTCCTTCCCATCTACTCAGCGCTGGTAAGGCCACACCTAGAGTGCTATGTCCAGTTCTGCACTCCTCAGTACAAGAAACACATGGACATATGAAGTCCAATAAAGGGTCTAAAAGATGATAAAAGGACTGGAGCATTTCTCCTATGAGGAAAGGCTGAGTGAACTGTGACTGTTTAGCCTGGAGAAAAGAAGGTGCAGATGGATCTTATCAGTGTACATAGTGTATATAATGGAACCAGGTTGTTTGCAGTTATGCACAGTGGCAGAATGAGAGGCAATGGACACAAAGTGAAACATTGGATGTTCCTTGTGGGCATAAGGTAGCACTTTTTTCTATGAGAGTGTCTGAGCACTGGCACAGTTTGCCCAGGGAGGTGCCGGAGTCCCCATCTTTGAAGATATTCAAAAGCCATCTGGACATGGTCCTGGGCAACAGTCTCTAGGTAGCCCTGCTTGAGCAAAGGCATTGGACCAGATTCCTTCTAGAGGTCACTTCCAAACTCAACCATTCATTGATTCTCTGAAAGGAAAAATGTTAGTTGACAGCCTAGTTTCTAAGCGCTACTCTGTTTTGATGTGTCTTATCTATAATAGGAGCTTAGACACCTAAATTTAGATGCCTAAACATAGGTATATTGAACTGTATGAAACCCAAATTGTCATGTTTTAGCGTAAAGAGTAGCAAAAGTACGTATTTGTTAAGGGATGTTACTTGAGCCAGTTATCTTTTCTCTAGCCCTTATGTAATTTTCTGGAATTTGTTGAGATTGTTCCGCTTGTTTCTAACAAATGGAGTAGAAATTTTTGTTCACATTTATAATCTCCATGTAATCTCAGGAAATTATTCCTGAGAAGGACCTCCTGTTTGATACTTCTCTGTCTCTAAAACATAGAGCTCCTTCTCTAAGATCTGTACTCACAGTAATCAGTTCTAGCCAGTTTCAGTGCCCCACTGCTCAGGCCTATGTAAGACAAGGTTATGCCATTTTTTTATACTGTGCATTATTTCAGATATTTCACATATTTCATTTTTGTGTTCCTATTTTTAATTCTCTACCTTCCTGAAAAAATCTTTTTTCAAAATCTTAGCTTTCACTTTAAAAATTTTGTAGTCTAGACGATGCAGAAATAAGTTAAAACTAAGTCCTTAAAGATTTAATACTGAGAAATGAATAACAGGAGTAAAAAAAAAAATCTTGAAAGTGCAGTATTTTTAAAACATTTTCATGACATAGCTTTTGCTGGAGTCTGTTGCTTCTGAGTGCTTGGAATTGACTGTGTTAGCTCTGTAGCTTTACAGTGGTTATTCACCAAAAGATGTGAATGAAATAAGGTCTAAGCACAAATATTAAATGGTAGAGCGCAAGATAAGGTGTTACTTCTGGGTCAGTGGTACTTTCCAAGGCCCTCGTTAGGATGCAGTTAGGTTAAGAGGAAGATCTGCAGGTCTTTTTTTCTCACAAGAAGAGGCAAATAAATGTTTATGGTCCTCACAACTTGTAAGTGTTAGACAATCATTCACCACCATCAGAAATACCTGAGATATTTTATGCATTTTCAGCCAACGAGGAGAGGAGTGCTGGTACTAACAAAGAAGGAGTGGTTGGGGACATGAAGGTTGGGGGCAGCCTTGGCTGCAGTGACCATGAGATGGTGGAGTTCGGGATCCTGCATGGAAGAAGCAGGGCAACCAGTAGGATTATAACCATTGACTTCAGGAGAGATAACTCTGGCCCCTTCAAAGACCTACTTGTAGGAATCCCATGGGTTAGAGTGACAGAGCACTGGCACAGGCTGCCTGGAGAGGTTGTGGAGTCTCTGTATGGGATGGAATACTGCGTTTGGTCAGTTTTGGGTCACCTGTCTGACCTGCTCCTCCCCACTGCAGGGTCGCAGGTGTGACCACTTCTCTGCTCTTTCAGTTTCTGCATGTAAGAAAGTCAGCAGAAGCAAGCATCGACCTTGGTGTCCATAGGAATAACTATAAGCAAGAGCCTTTCTGCACACCATTCCCACTGATGTTCCAGCACTAACTATAAACACCAAGCCTTATCACTGCTAGAAGCAGCTCCTGTCTAGAAAAATGCAGTTAATTTCAGAGAGTGCAGCTTCTCAGAAGAGACTTGACTAAAAAGTAAAATTACTAAAAGAAAATTGATTCTGTCCTAGCCCAAACCAGGACAATTTGCCTCTTTTCAAAGAAGATAACACCTGCAGTAACTGACTAAATTCCTCAAAACTCTGGCCCAAAAATTGTGTCCACCTCTATTCAGGTTTGAGTGCACTATTCTTCAATAGGCCAAAGCCAAAAACCTGTCATGGGCCACTCAGCTGCAGAGTAGAGGTCCAAAATACGGGAGGGTAACAGCTGTAAGAACACATAATGTCATTAGAGCAATCTGTGAGTAAGGAGAGTAATTATTTGTTTGTTTTCTAGCTGTATTAGCTGCTTTAAAGCAAGTACCTGTTTCTTGAGATGTCCTTACTTCACTAATATCTGGGGTCTGTAAGAAGCTACAGTATTACAGTAAGTATGGCTTTCTGTTTTGATTTCAGCCCATTAAGAAAGTAGTTCAGTGCTCACTTAAGATCTGGGAGGCTTGGAAATCTTCAGGATAATTCAAACTTGAAAGGCTTGCCATGTTGGAAATATTTCAGGTAAACCTGGCCAAGTCTGAGCAAGTGTCAGATTTACAAGCGATCTTGTGAAAAACATAAAGTCAACATGCTGGAGAAGAAGAAAAAACCTTCTGAGATGCATAATCTTAATTGTTTTTTGTAGCGGTAACATTAGAAAATACTACTTGCGTTAACAGACATTGGTTTAACTGAGACTGTCTCTTTAATAATCAACTCCAACAGATAGAAAAAGGTATTCCAAAGTTGGAACCCTTCTTTCTGGTAGTCAAATCTACTGTCATTACTTTTCCCTTGATGTTGGATTGTAGAGCACAGTTAAAAAATAAAAGAGAACCTCGAGCTAGGTTTTTAAATCCAGAGATAGGCAACAAATTTAAGTGCCCTGATTTCTGAAATGCTGAGCCTCTGGCTACTTTCATTTACTTTAAAGGGAGCTGCCAGGGCCTCAGCACCTGAAAATAAGGTCAGTTATTGAGGCACTTCACTAAAGATTGATGATCCAGACAGAAGAGATCTATAACCAGAGCACAGCATGATTGTGGCCCTTTGGGAGAAGAGAAGATTCAGAACAGAAAAACACACACACATCCTTACTTCTCAGTAAGTGAAATATCCACAGGAGAAAGCAAAGTTATCTCTATTTTACAAAATGAGAACATTGACTTTTGTTTTAGTTTATTTAGAAAACAAAATTAATAACAAAATACTGGAACAAAAGGAAGATAATTTTAGGGAATAACATGACTTGAAAAGTCAAACTTCAGACCACTGTATCCTGGCTTTTGCTTCTGCTTCTGAAGGGTAATAAAAACCCATTCTTTCTCTCTTTTTTGCCACATTTAGGTAGAAATGCTGCAGTTAGTTTTGGTCTGGAAAACAGAATAAATGTGGTATCAGGGGGTTACATTAAAGCAGATTTCCCCTCTCTCTTAGCTGTCTCCTCAGGCTGAGCATAGTAGTACCATGATGTGTTTTGTTTGGGAAATTAAAAATGTTGAAAGGAGGGAAATAAAAAAGAATTTCCAGCAGTTCTGTCAAGTTACGTTGCTCTGACCCTTCATTTTCTTTTGAACTCCAGCATATACGTTTTATCAGATTTTGCCTCTTAATTTTGAGTCTTCTGCATCTCCCTGCACAAAGCTATCCCATGGTACGAGCTGTGCTAGCACTCGCATTCAGAACACCAATTTTCAAGGATTCTTTACTGAGCTGTGAAAACTTGCTGTAGGCAGACATATGCCTCAGGGCTGAGATGCAGAAGGAGACTTGTGCAGTCTCCAAGGCCAATTTATGACATTGTTTCTTTCCCCCTCAAGTAGCAGTTCCAACCTGAAAATTCCAGAAGCTTAATTTGTCTTCTGCTCTGCTGGAACTCTGCGGAGTTGTGTCTCCAGGAATTCAGAGAGGTTTTGTCAATGAGTACCAATCAGCTCAGAGAACCCGAAGTGGACCTTTACCCATGCAAGGCATGCTGATGTGCGTTATAATCACATGGCTAATAGGCTTACCTCTTCAGCCTCACGCTGGTGTGCAGTAGCACAGATGTCCACAGTGGTCTGCTGTAAAGGCCCTGATTTGCATAAGTGGGCCTGCCAACAAATATATTTTTCCTTTGGAAATTGATTTGTGAACTTGCCGGACTCTTCTCTACACAAGCTTTGCTTCTAACCAGAGATAAGATTTGGATGTGTGTGGAAAGCTAACACTCTGGGAAGTGGAAAATCTTCCAGACAAATGTAATAAACACTGCTAGAAAAATTAATATAATGAAAGTAAGTGATCGAGAACTTTTTGATTTAATATCTCTTCCAGTTGTTTTGATAGTCTTCAGTCTAAGGCTGTGTTTTAATGCTCTTAGACTGTGTACTCTCAAATGTACTGCAGTAACAAGCAAGAGCTTCCAGACAATCCCAAGAGGGTTTTACAGGAGTTGCAGAGCAGAGGGCAGTAGGAGCCATTCTCTTATATAAATTAGACTTGCTCTGGGGTTAATCATGGTGGGAACTTTGTGAAAAGGTTATGTGGGGGAAAGCAATGTAGGATTAGTACTGTGACATTCCTGCTTCTCCCAGGGAACAATTTATAAAGTCAACTCAAAAATAGGATGAAAAGGACCTTTTCTGTCCTTTTGATAATTGTGAATTATAAAATTCATAGCAATTTGAGAATTGATCACATAAACAGTTTGTTTGATAATTGTAATTCTCTGTATTGGTGCTTGCATTGATACAGTAGCATGGTGTGTAGTGAGACCATAAGTGATGAGGTAATTCACACTTGTATTGCTATTCAGTCATCATAACTGAGACTAACATGACTGGATTTACAAAAGAAAGAATGAAGGAAAGAATCCAGTGGTGTTTCGTGTAGAAGTGGCACAGTGGGACAAAATCCCTGTCAGAAGTCAAGTGACCCAGCACAGAAATTAGGGCAGTGGTTGTGACTGTTCTCTTTTTTTCAGAGCTGGGTGAAATACTTGGGTTATAACTCCAGAGAAGGAAGAACAGGAAAGAACAGGAGAATCTTTGAGTTTAATTTATATAGTGTCCAAACACAATGACAGAAGGTGCTGAGGGTATACACAAACAATGGAGAGTTGAGAACTGAAGAAGCTAGTCAAATAGCTTGTTTAGCTGGACTGCTTTAAGACAAACAAAGGCCTCTGAGTGTTCCCCAGTGCTAAATATGGCAACATTATCATAGTTAGTGTTGGTCAACACACCATCCTTGGGGCCTGTAGGGAATGCAAGTTTCTTCCTTGCGAAGTAAGTACATGCATCATATGCAACTATATCTTTTCTTATATTCTGCCAGATCAGCTCTGCCAAGCACAGTACTGATGCAGAATAGGACCATTCGTAGAAATCACAGAAAATTGTGTTGTAAACCATAGCTGCGGGTATGCAGTCCAAACCCTTTCTCAAAGCAGGGTTAACTTCAAAGTTAGACCAGACTACTGATGGCTTTCTTCAGTAGTTTCAGAAATTCCAAAGGATGGTCATTCCACAGCCTTTCTGCACAACCTATTGCAATTCTGAACAACCCTTATTGGGAACCACTCTTACTTTTCATTATGCCCATTTAGAATTCCTTCGATTCTTCCCCAAAGCACCTCACAAAGGAGCACCTAAGAAACAGATTATTCCAAGTCTAAATCAATATCTCTGATCTTCTCCTTACGTGTAACAGGATTATACTTTTCTGACATACAATTTGTAATAAGGCCACAAATTTTTGTAGCTTTCCAAATCCAGTCTGAATAGAAATTTTCTGTGTAATATAAATTCTAACAATCATTTTAAAAGCTGACCATGTTATCTTTAATGTTAAAACCTTAACGGTCTGATATTTTGGTTTGGTTTGGGTGTTTTTTTAAACCACTTGTCCTTGATAATAAGGTACGGAAACATGTGAAAATGCAACGGTAGTAAAACACTGGTTTTTTCCTTCTAATTCAAATTGCAGTGCTTTGTTGGTGATTTTGTATAGCTGATGTTGTTTGGAAAGCATGCAAGGGGTACGGGTATTGATATTCTGTTAAACTTGTAGACAATTAACTACTAAAGCATAGATATAAACAATTTGATATTTTCAAGATTGTTTCAACCAGTATAAGTTTCTAAGTCAGCAGCCAAAAAATGTAATTATGTGGAAGTTTATGTCAAGTATACCACTTCAATTTTTACTGACTTGTAGTATTTGGGAAAAATTATCTTTCAGTGAAATACTTAGATGGGTAAAGATAGCCACAAAAGATTCTACAGTATAAAAAACTTCTTATTGAGATAATTTGAAATACATTGTTAGCAATCTCTCCAAAGACACAATTGTGTTAATTGTGACAATGTGAATTAAAGCACACAGAAAGTAAATACCCATTATATACAAATACAGAAAAATAAATATGTGTTATATACTGCCACCTTATGGTAGCACAAGCGACATGACTCGATGTAATAGTATACCGTACAGGAGAAATTATCAGAAAAATAGGCAGTATCTTTCAAATAAATTTAATTAGTAATAAGAGCTTCACTGGGAAAATTTGGTTATGATTTTTTAAAATTTCACTGAAAATTACTGTAATTTCTTTTGAAAAAAATTGTGCTAAATCTCTTCATCCTAAGAATGAGGATGGTAGTTATTTGTTAATGTCTGAAAGGACATACTTATTGGACCTAGATATTCCTGGAAGGTTTGGATAAATAGCTAATGAAGTAGTATCTTTGATATTACATTTCAAACATGTTGGCTTTTTGTACATTTTTCTGGGCAGAAGCATAATTATGTTTATTATTGCCAACTAATATCAGAATATATCTATTTTTAGAAATGTTTTGAAAAGTCACTTCATAAGCAGTGGAAGAATATGTTTCTTTCTACACAATTCATATTTAAATTGTGTATATGTTGCTGCAGAATATCATGACTATCAGACCTGCATATGTTCAGCAAACACTTAGAAGAAAGTTCCATAGAAGACTGTTAAACCTTGAGGGTCTACTTTTGCTTAGGATGACCATGAAGAATGAATTGCTAGAAACTGGGAGGTTATGTAAGACTACTCTAATCACACAGATATGTTTGCCTCTTCCTTGTACTCTTTCCTAAGCACCTGTCTTTGGCCCCAGTCAGATGGATCTTTGCTCTGATCAGGTTCAGCCATTCCTGTCTTCATTGGCATAAAACCAGTTAATTATTTTCTCCATTCTTGATATGAATGAATACCACAAATCTAATCCTAGACTAATGTGATGACATGGACAATGGCTGTACACCATTCTGCTATATATAATCAAAACTCAAAAAGCAATCTCAAGTATTTAGCAACAGCTTCAAGTTTATTTACAGGACAAGAACAAACAAATAGAATCCCTTTTGATGCAAAAATGTTCCTCTGCTAAGTAATTTTCTGTTTATTTTTGTACTTTCAGCTACATAAAATACAAAACACAAGTGCTTAGTTGATGAAGATGTCAGACTGAAAACATAAAAGTTTATGTATAAATGAATCTGAATCTGTGTTCTAGACTCCAGCTGGAAATGGGTTTCAAATTGACAAGCATAACAGCTGAACATATGTGCACTGCTTTGAAATGGCCAACTTCAGTTGGTCTCAACAACCTCTACACTCTTAAAGATAATAGGCTAGATAAAAACAAAGGTTCAAAATTGTGCAGAGCTTTATATTGTAAGTTGTCATATAGGAATTTTGAAATCAATTTGGTGTTGAACAGGAAGCCAGTGTAATTCTCTCAGAACTCAAGTTTCATACTGAGATCTCCTTGTGCATGCTAAATCACAGCTTCTATATTTTGTGTGCTTGGGAAGAAATTTCATTGCGGGAAAGTATTCAGAAAGTCACGCAGCAATCCAATTCTATATGCTGATACTGAGACAACATATGGTAGCATACGCAGTAGTGGCACTTTGTGAGCTATAGCTCAGTAAACTAAGTCTGGTCCTGAAGGTCCAAGGTCATATTCTGGACTATGTTACTTATATAGTGTGTCACTTTAAAGTAGTATTTCCTGTTTTAAAAGTCCATCTCATTATCATTGGTTTCTTTCTATAATTTTGTCCTTCAGGAGAAAAAAAAAAGCAGCAATAGAGGAATAAAAACCTACAAATATTTGCTAAACGTAGTCCAAAGTCCATGCAAGGGGTGACTCCTAGCATTCTTACCTCTGCTTACTAATGTCTTATTCTCTAAAAAGTCATGTTTTATGAACTTGCTTGCGTCTTAGATGCTAGCTGAAACAAAGGTTTGGGAAATTACGTACATACAATTCCTTTCAAAAGAATTATGTGCCATTTTATCTAGTTAAAGAGTCCATTTCTTACATTCTTTCATTTCTTAATGTATTTTTGCACTCCAACCGTAAGAACTTATCATCCATAATGAAAAGCTTGTATTTTCTTAAAATTAAGTGCAAAAGTCAAAAAACTGTTTATAGATCCTGATAGAGCTGCTACCTCTTGTGCTTTAATAACAGCTGTATATTTTAAGCAATATAGATTTTGAACTTAGATCCAAATTTTAAAGCAGATGAAGTAGACTTAGAAAAATATTGGCTGATGCGAGCCTGCTGACTAATAAAAGGCAAACTAAGAAAAACATGTAAAATTGCATTCTGAAATGTGTTACTTGACTGGGACAATTTCTGTAATTTAGCAGAATTTTAGTGCAAATTGTTGTAGCTGTATTTTGACATTTTTCTTTGGCTCCATTCAGGATGCTTAGCTTCAGCTGAAGGTGGAATATGCTGTTCCACTGACAAGCATCTCAGCCTTGGTTAAATGAGACTTTGTAATAAGGACACATCACACTGATGAAATTATTAAAAAAAAAAATTCACTGTGTTACCGAATAAGCATTGGATCTGTTTTTTGCTTCCATCTCCCTCTTGCTGTTTAGAGTAGATCTGCTAGTGAAGATTGTGAAGCCATCTTCAATTACTTTTTGGAGCACATGCGCTACTTGAAACTTTTTTTGGTTTTCAGAATAATTGATGCTACTTTTTGATCAAATTTCTTTGTGCTTGAATCTTAATGTATTTTTTCTAGTCTTAAGCATGACTGAATGACACTAGAAAAGCTGAAGCATCTGTCCTAAAGTACTTTAAGAACATTCAGTGTGATACTGGGCTCTTATGCTTCTTTTTTATCAAGTTGTTAATAATAAACTCAGAACTTATGTATCACACTTCAAAATGACTACACCAATTCTCCAATTTCAGAAGATATATGCAAGTTTTTAGATGATGTTCAGTGCAGCGAAGACACAGTATTCTTCAATTTTCTTTCTAGATTTAGTCTAAATAGTTCAAGTCATCAAAACTAGCAAACATGCATAAACAATTGAAGTCAGTACTAGTTCTTTTTTTAATCAGTGAATTTGTCAATTGTTAATAAGTGAAATGTTTAGACTCCTCCTTTCAGTTTTGCTCATTCTTGACTGAAAATCTGGTCATTGATAGTTTTATTTAAGTCTTCTTTAGGAGTAGGTGAACCTGAAAGGTTTCACTTCTTTAAGCTCCTCATATTATACTAGACTATAGATAATTAGTTTGACATAAATGAACATTGAAATATTCTAATCATATGGTAGTTTTTGTGGCAGTTGTGAAGGAGGAGGAAGGAAGGAGGATGTTTTTGCATAAGCACCTGTTTATTTTAGCTTTTTCCTTTAATGCTGGCATTTAAATGAATCTAGAGTTGAACTGAAGGAATTAAAATAATCATATTGTCTTTGTTTTAAATTACAGTGGTATATAAACTATATCACTTGAGTATGGTAAAGTATTTCATAGAAGCACTTAAAAGCAGAGGATAAAAATATTTAAGTTAAAGTTTTATTGCCAACAGTATGATACTATTAATGATACTAGAAGAAAATGCTAATCACAGGATTGGAATGACAGTGTACAGTCTAATGTAAGGCAGTAGGTCATTTAACATAGAGAAAGGAAACAAGCTCTTCCTTTTTTCAAGGAGCTATATAGCTGAATAATTTCTCAATAATAGAGTTTATTATACCCAAGACTGTCATGAAAGAATGTATTTACACAGCAGATATATGCGACGCCAGGCAGAGCATGTTTTCCTGAGACTCTGGTGGCAATCGGACACTCCAGACTAAATACTTGATGATGGCTTTAGCTGTGTGGACAAACCTCAGCTACTGGTTTGTGAGTTAGTATGATCCCAAATAGCTCAATGATTTGATGTGCTGGAATTCAGTAGCAGTGCTGACAGTATTGCAATACCGCTATGCTCTTTGACCACAGACGTGCGTCTATCCTGTTAAAGCAGAAGATACAGGAATGTGGTTTGTTGAATTCTTTGGTTGTTTGGGTTTGTTTTCTTTCTTTTCATGAAAAATCAGAAGAAGTTACCTTTAATAATGGCAGTCAGTAGCTTAGCAAGTAGGGCATTCCTTTTTACGACAAGATATTCAATTCCCAGCTGTACAAATGAGGAATACAAGCTTGAAACTAGATTTCCTGTTACCTGGGGGAATGTAGCACGGTCAACATACGTAGGGTATCTTGTGAGAAAGAACAAAGGGAGTTAGAAAGAGGAAGAAAGAGACAGACCTCAAAAAAGTTCAGGAGAAGAAAATGTATAATACAGTAGGTATGACTAAGACACAATCCTGTAGTATCTTGTGTAAGAAAGCACGTATCACAGTTGGGCAATTCACCAGTACCACAATCTGGGTCAGCAGAAAATTAAAATAATGCATTTAAGCATAATTAATCTATTTCTTTTTGGTTCTTAGGGTGTGTAAGTTGAATTTGGTAATCAGTATGATCAAAGGTAGTAGAAGAATCTGAAGAGTGTTGGTATTAGCTCCTTTTTGAAAGGCACCAACACAGGGTGAAGCATGAGAGGATTTGTAGTAACTCAGCTTTTGTATGGCACCTCACCAGAATTTTTTATCATTTTTTTCCTAAATAGTATTATTGGTTGCGGTGATTGGTGAGGATGTCAATCAGCAATTTCTTAGGAAAAGGATTACAGTACTTCTTTAAGTTAGCCTGTCCATGCAAAGAAAAGTCTTAGTGTATTTTATGAAAAGAAGTAACATGTCCTTTTTGATGTTGCCTGTACATGCAGGTCCTGCTCTCCAGTTGCTGATCTGAAGGTCTAGCAATGCACAGACCTCAGTGCACTAACCCACTTGCAATAGCGTGTTGGTGATTTCCCTCAGAATAAGCCTTTCACCTCATGGACCAATTTCTTTTGCTTTAATTGAAGTCCTTTAATCAGTCTTGACATCTAGATAGGATTATTTTGAAAAACAAAACAAAAAAACCCAAATAAACAAATGTTGCTTTGTTCTATTCCCATTGAATTCAATGCAAAAACTCACATCCCTCTCTTTATGAACAGAGTTAAACTAATGATGAATGCTTTAAACTTCTTACCTGAGTTTCCTATTTACTATTAAAATTCATGCAGTTCATTAAGGCCTGTGGGATCCATCAAATTTCAGGCTCTGCTAAGTGCACGTTATAAAGGACTGCAAAATATGTTTAGACAGATAGAGTTTAAATAATAGACAAAAAAAAAAGGAAGACGTTAAGGAGCCTGACACATACAGAGCAGAGAGGTGATGAAGTTAACTACATGCCCTTCCATTATTTTTTTCATGCTGTCTTTGATGTCCGATGTTACCTCAAGACAGTGTTTCCACCAGAGATAGTGACTTATGGCAGAGTTATGCTCTGTTAATGGAGTTGCAGAGACTGATGATCATTCTGTCATTGAATGAATAACTGTCATCCCTGTCTCTGTCACCCCTCTTAGTAAAACAACATTGTGTAACATCAGAATTCTGATCCAACTACAAGAACATTTTTAATTCATTTTTTTCTTGTTCTTTAAACCGATGTGTGATAGCAGAAATGAATGGCAGTAACATACTTAAAGAATTTCTCTGACAAATAAACCTTGAAATACCACATGGAATTGCTATACATCTTAGCTTCTCTGCTGACCTGGATGAACAGGTGTAAAAATAACCTGGTTAAGCAAGACTTACTCTCAGCTTTTTACTGTATATTAAATGTTTTCATGCCTATATTCATAATAGGTTCTACCTCTTCTCTGCTACTCTTAAAAATAATTCCCAGGAGATCAAAGATATTGCATAAACTCACATGAGGAATTATTATGATGACCAGTAAAACAATTATTTTGTTGTTCCCCCTTCGGTACATTTCATGCTGCAATTACGTATTTGTGCATTAATCAATATGAAAACTTAAGAGCTGAAAACTTAAGAGTTAAAGACTTAAAGAGAATTGAAACAGGAATACAAAACATTCAAGTGACAATTGATTAAAAATGGGCTCTGTCCTTCCAGTTTTCTTTGCAAAGACAGACATTAAAAGCCTGCTCTGGGATTTGTCCATATTTTATACTCACAGATCAGTCTGTGGTAGGGACTATCTTCATAATGAAAGGATTGAAATGTTGGGACAACAACAGAGATCCTGTTTCAGCACTTAGTGCAAAGACATACAAAAGAATGGGATGGAGCCAAGTGAATGCCCCAGAGCTGTAGACAGAAACTTAAACACCATGCAGACGTTAGCATTATAACAGACATATTTTCCAGTTTCTTTCAAATTTGCTAATAAACAAGGCTAGAAAGTGCTATTTAGTTAAAAATGCACAGATTTTATTGGCATAATTGTTAGGGACGTAAGAATGAATAAAATATTTTACTGTGATTATCTCTATTATTTAATATTTTTGAAACTGCCTGGTATCATTTGCTTCTATGTCTTTTACCTCCTGTCCTCACCTTGCAATGGTCATAAATCACAAAACCCTCCCTTTTTGTTTCATAAAAATCTTATTAATGAGAATTAATGAGAAAGGATTTTGTGAATACTGAAAGCTGAATATTCTCTTTAAATTTCTACCTTGCTTGCAAGCTCCTCTTTGTCTTTTCCTTCTAACCATTTCCCTTACCACTAATAAATTTACTGAGAGTTTTATGGTTAAAGCAGATCAGTTATAGTAGCTGTAAATTCTTTGCAAATGCATAAGAAAGAGCATATTAGATTTAAAGTTGTTAGTATTTTTGAAGTAGTTAGTATTTTTTTTGGTCCTATGCTACTTTCATCCCATGATACTCTGCAGAGTGACTATACTACCAAATATTATCTGGCAGAAGAGTTTTCCAGGAAAATTAATTATGTCATTTGGTTGTGCTGCCAGCATACAGGTATCAGGTATTTCTGATTCACTTGTTCTTTCTCTCTTCTTTTCTCTTTGTAACAGTCATGTCCTGTCATAGGAAGCATGTTGTTGTCCACAGCATTGCTTTCAGATCCTTAAGTTAGGAATGGGCAAGCAGCAATATGTAAAAAGTTGAGAAGAAAGAAGATTTTGTGTATCTCTAGCAGATTTTTGATGGAAACTGTATCAGATTCATTTGTCTATCTGGTAGTTTGTAAGACTGTCCTTCCATTTCAGCATTAGATTATGGTAAACATCAGATGCAATTCCCAAATCTTACTTCAACCCACACGCTCAGTCTTGGGTTGTGTGGGTTTTTTTAAGCCTAAGCATACAAGATGTCCAGCAGTTTATATGAAACAGAAAAATGTGTTTTATAGCATCCATTTCTTTTTGTTGCAGCCTTGAAAGTCAAGGATTCTCAAGTTAGATGTAAACTAAAGTTCTGTTTTGCTGTAGAAAAAGCTGCAGTTCTGAGATACTGTATTTAGAAAATAGCTCTGTTCTTT
>VZSC01015437.1:263953-283563 GCA_013398225.1 Steatornis caripensis
CTCTTTTCTTTGTAAGCCTGTAAGCTACGGTGCTCTAATAGAGGCTTATCTGGTTTAAGCTAGGACATAACCAATTTTAATTTTAGTACTATGAGGTATTCCATTGGTCGCAAATAAAAGATTTCAGTTTATTGAAATTGCAAGGTTTTTAATAAATTAGCACTGAAAAGTTATTTTTTGCTTCTTAAAATTATATGAATCTCTAAGTTTTAGATTGAATTATTTGTGGTAACAGCTCCACCAATGACTTATCCTGATCATTCTTTACTGCCACAGTTTTGGCGTGACTGGATTCAGTAAGGGACTATTGAAATAGTACTTCAAGATTTTGTGTCTAATGCGCCAAAGAGGGAGAGCCTAATCCATCTCCCTCCATGTGTAATTTTAAATCAGGGAAAATTCTAAAAGCTAATGCATTTATCTTTGGGTAGGAAGTAATATGAGAACTTAAGCCTGAGAAGTAGGTGTTTTTACCAAGATTTACATCTCTGCTCTAGGAGATAGATGACGAAACCCTCAGCTGTAAAGTTTGATCAGCAGAATTTTACCAGTCCTAGAACAGTATGCAACCAAAGTTCTTATGATCTACTGGTTGCAATGTTCATTGATCCCCCGTGCACATGCTTGGAGGTGTTTATCTGTTACAGATGGGCTCTTTATTCTCTTCTGTGTGTGGTGGACTTGGTGCAACCACTGTATTCTGTATGATGTGCCTTTCTGTGAAGTAGCAGCTTTTCTTTGTTGATTTAATGCTGCTCATAAAAAAGGTTAAGCACAAGTAAAACACAATTTCATTTAATTATTTGCAACATTCATTTCCTACATAAGTTTAGAAAATCACTATGCTATAATACTATATCTATTAGCAAATATATTAGTAGTCTGGTCTGGTTTTTGTGCTGTAGTGAAACCTGTTGTAAGCAACAGGTCAAACCTTACCCTTATGTTTGATTACTGGCTTGTATACATTCGGTGACTGTTTTCTTTGGGGAGTGATAAAAATAATGGTACTGTCAAGCAGGTTACAGGAGTGAAGCCAGTAAGTTAAAAATATTAATGTAGAGGTTTATTGGATCAGACTTGTTTCCTGTTACTCAGATTTCTAAATATATAGAGAAACTGTGCAGGGAGAAGGTTGTGGAATTCCAAGCTGTATCTTATTTCTCTTGAATTTTAGAAAAAGCTTTACTCTTTCAGTTAGGCTATTATTATTAGCTAGCATTTTTACATAGAAGGACTAACCAGTTTCTATCTTGACTCTTGCAGTAGATTTTGAATATGATTAAGTTGTTCCACTACATGTTTTTAAAAGAACATGATGAAACACTATTTTTTCCAGCAGAACTTTTGCTTAATATTTTTTCATATATTGTCTCTCCTGTTCTGTTTCTAGTACAGCTTAATAGTTTGTTCATTATTGGTATTAACAAATATGTCTAATTGAGGTAATAAGGGTTTGAAACGTAGTGGTATGACTGTCACACAAAATAATGTTTAAACACTTTGAAAATAATTGTTAAAATACTGTGAAAATATATGGAAAATCCTATAATTTTTAGCCTCATTTTTTCAGTCAGGAGTAGCTGCACAGACTGTATAAACTTAGTCTGATTTACTGGAGTATATAATGTGAATTTTAACTTATTGACATACAGTTTATGTGGTTTTACAATGTGTTACTTATATCCAAATCTTTGGATTGATTCTTTGGGTCATTTTGATGACTAACCAAATTATTAGGCCAACATAATTTTTAATAAATCCAGACTAATGGAGTAGGTGTTACCTTTCATATTAGCAAACAATAACCACATGCTATTTGAATAAAAATTCATAGAAATTATATCACAATATGCAAATCTGTTTCGTCATTACTGATGCAGGTCTGTGAAGCCCAGCAGTTCAGCAAATACTATCATTTTGCTTTAAGTGTTCAAAAAACATAAAATAAATGAGGCATGGCTATTGATTGTCTTCAACCTACGTTATCTGCACAGGAACTATTAAGAAGACTTCTATCTTCCTTTCATGCCTCATTTTCTCATACCATCTAATGAAGAGCTTCAGTTAAACTATAATGTGCTGCTGTCTTGAAAGTACATTTTTATGACACTAAAAAGCTGTAGTTGTGCATTATGGGCTTTATACCGCTGTTTTTATTGCTGTGTTGTATTGTATAGAATAATAAAATTTTGTAGTGCAGGAGTTATTTGTTTAATTAATTTTTACTTTTAAATTTTAATTTATCCACTTTAAAAGCAACCAAGAATCCTGTCTTCAAAAAGGAAGACTGTCAGCAATAGCTCTGGATTTCAGCTTGTTGCACTTAAGATACTCTGTAAGTAAATGACAGCTGTGGAACAGTCCACGTTTTTTGTCTTTGCAGGTGTTACTAAAGTTTCAAGACACAATTTTTTGGACTACAAATGAAAATGTTCCTCCTGCACTGGTGATGCTTGATTTTGGTGCTACTGTCTTGAAATTCAAGTGTTCTGGTAGATGAAAACTCATGTAGTGGTGAAAGTCTTGTGACAAGGAAAATAAAAAAAAAAAGATTAAAAAATCTGAAGATTAGTTTAGGGTATTTAGCAACTATGCACATACACTAAAATATTTGATCAAAATTTACGTGATGTAACATCCTGACTGTAGGAGGTGACAGCACTTAACCTTTGCAGACTGTTTTGAGGTAGTCTACAGACTATAAACTCTTGCTGCAGTATCTGTAATTTATTGTGCTCACTAAGTACTAATCTAAAATGCCTTTCAGTGCTGGATTCTGAAGTTTGTTACTGGTCATTTGTAGGTTTTCTCTAGAATTTGCAGAATATATTCTGAAGGACACAAGTTTTTTATGCAACATAGGACCTTCGTCTAGAAGAAAGTTCTATAAACTGATCAAAGATGAGAGATGAGAGGTACTTGAAATTACAAATGAAATTTCTTTCCTCTATTTTTTTTTCAGAGCACAGATTTTGTGTTCCCATGTTATATATCAGTAGGTCTTCTCTGTAAGTTAAAAAGCCAAAATCTGGACTGTTGGTTACAAAGGAGAATCTCTAGACAGCTCAGCAAATCTTGAATTCTGAACCTCAGCCTTCGATGTTCCAGCACTTAACTGTTGTGTGCATTGTAAAATCCCTACCTGTGCCAAATCCTGAGAGGATGAGGAATAAATCTTCGGTACTTCTGAGCCTTACTTGGAGCAATGTGATTTGACTTGGATAAAGCTATTTTTAAATATGCAGATTTTAGGCTACTGAACTCAGAGCATAAATCAGAGACTCAGAAATTCAACTAAGTTAGTTATCCATGTCCCTGAACTGAGGAAGTTTCAAGTGCCTTCAATATTAAAAAAAGAGCATGAATTGCTAATTCAATAATACCAACACATTTTTTTCATGCATAAACTTTCTAAGTTAAAGCAATATGGGATTGGCACACATTTGTTTTCCCAGATTTTCTTTCTAATAATTTCATGTTTTACTTGCAAGACCATGGACTTTTTGGGTAGTAGTTATTTTCACATTGTAGATCCTAAATGCTGAATTTTGCTAGGTCTGTCAAATGTATGTGCATTTGCATCACAGCCACATCTTTTGAGAATGAAATCAAAGTTTTTGATGGCATAGCAGAGCTTCAAAACTCTGTCTTTGTAAAAAGCAAGATTTATGCATGTTCAGGCATAATATAGTCTCACAGGTTCCCTTATAGCTGAAGCTATATTTTATTTCTTAGATAGATTTCTATTAAAAAGAAACATGAAATAGGTAGATGCAAGTGTCCAAGATCCTGAGGCAGACTTCATTATAGTCAGGTCATTCCAGACAAATTTGTGTCCAAGTTGCTAAATTTATTCAAGATAGAAGTCCTCTGCATCACCAATATAATCTTTACTTAACTTCCCAAAGAATTTGTTTCTGCAAGTTGTATCAGTATTTCTTCTTTGGCTTGCAGTGAAACTTGGAAACACTTAAAAATTAGCCTCTTAATGTCAAGTTCTGTACTACCTCAGTCGTCTCTCTTGTTGAACAAACTGATTTACTTATCACAGCCCTTATCTCTAGATCATGTTTTCTAAACCTTTCATTATTCTTGTTTCTTGTTTGGATTCTCACTATCTTGTGTACATTTTCTTGAGAGTTTAGCATTTCTAAATTAATATCAGCTCTCAATTTGTAAAAATATTAGTGACAAAAGTGTTGCAAATATAAATATTAATAATTACATATAAGTTATTATAGTTAAGATATAAATATAGCAGAAATGTAATATACATAAATATTTCTAGCTGTGTTTATTAGAGGAAAATCAGGCAAATGAAGAACAGGATGGAACTGAGCTGGAGATGAAAACTTGCAAAAATATTAATATAAGAAAGACTTACACTAAGAATATAGCCTCATTGAATATTTAATGCGTAGCAAGTTGAAGCTAGAGCACTAAAACTGTGAAGTGTCCTGTATGTTGGTGTTTACTAGTATATTATTGCATCATTGACAGTAACGACTCCTACATAACAAACAAGAGAATAATCACTAGGCGATGGGTTAAGGTGCCTGCAGAAAAGCTTCATCTTTAGTAAGAAAAATATCAAAGATGATTCTATGAAAAGTTTTGCTATTATTCATGGATTTTACATTCCTTAGTTGTTAGTCACCAACAGTTTAAGTATAACAATACTCTGAAATTTATCTCCAGGATACAATTCTGCTTTTCCTTCCAGATATGCTATTGTTTAGTTGATAAGATGAGACAAAGCCAACACTGGAAGAAGGTTGAAAGTCTTCAGTGGAAAGAAGAAAAAATGTTATGTTCGGGCTGGTATCTTTGATAAAGTCCTGAAGATCAAATCTGACATGTAAGATAAGGATGATACAGATGGCTAAAGAAGCATAATCCTAAACACTCCAATTTTGAGCTTGACTAACGTGATAGGAGAGTACAAGATGTTAGAGTAAAGAAAGGAACTGAAAAATACAAGTATATGGTTGGACAGTAAGATCGACTTGAGCACAATTCAGAGTAGTACTGGAGGGGACTAAAATAATCCACTTCTGAAGGGCAATTTTTAGTTACTGTAGTACCTGATGTAGTTGATCAATGTAGTATTCTCAATACTATAATTATTATAATTAAAATAATTAGTAATCTATGATGACAGCTCTATCAGAAATAATATTTAGCTTTTTTAGTTAATGCGATTAATTTATCATACTTCTCTGTCTGTGAAATACAGGCAGAACTGCTACCCTGACTGCAGAAACTAATATAAACTGAGGAGTCTGATCAGAAAATCATTGTTACACAGCTTGAACTAGTTGAAGTCTAGGATGTCTCTAAGAAAGGGCTTTTGTGAAAATACTCTAGTAGCTTTCAGACTTGTCGTGGGAAATACCACAGAAGGAAACGTGAAAAATACAAACTGCAAATGTGAGTTAAGCTTATTGTATGCAGTGAACTATTTGGTGGTATGAGCTGTGAATGAGTAGAAATTTCTACATCGGTCTCATCTACCTTATGCCCAGGAACAGAACAGTACCTACTCATGACTGCCTTCAGTGCCTCCACACTTCACCACATCAGAGACTCGAAGAGAATTTTGCAGCATTTGCTCTTTTCCTTAGCATATGCCTAAGTAAAGCTGCTATCTTTTAGCATGAATATAATGCCGTTTTAGTAAATGAGAAGTATAGGTAGGGGAGGTAGCCCCATCATGAACAGGAATAATATGATCTGAAACTTTAAAAGGACTTAGATAAGCCCTGATTTAGTATTTTGCAAAATCATTTACAAAGACAGAACATATGTAAAATACAAGTGCATTTTTTCCTCTAACACTGATCAAACTAGAAATGGCAGATTTAATAATTTTGCTTGCAGTTTTGGCATTACTAAGAACAATTCTAGGTGTATTTTTTTCTTCCCCCAGTCTCCACAACCCAGTGCCAACAACAGCAAAAGTTTATAGCTGAGGTTTAATACCAGTTTTGTTGAGTATACAAGCTCCATAACGTAACAGATTTTATTAGATCTTTTACTTAATACAAAACTTCGGTTGCACAGATTCATGCTGTATCTGTCTGGCTGCCACGCTGGTATCTTTTTGAGTGCATGCTGCAATTTTTCACGTTCTTAATTTCTTTATTTGTAGTGGAACTCATTCAGTTTTATCCAAAACCTCTTTTCACAGTGCCTGTAGAACTCAAAAAACCACTTTATCAACAGATAGTCTATTGCCTTGCAGATGTTAGGTTTAAGAAACATCCTTATGGTGTAAGAATGTAATCTATTAGAGTGATAAAGTTTTCAAGAAAAAACAGTGGTAATCCAAAGAAAAAAAAATTATGTATTTATTTATTTATTGTATCTAGCAGTCTAAGGATTCACCAGCATATGTCCCTTTCAAATACTATCAGTAAAGGCTCTGTTTTTTCAGAGATACCTTTGCTGCTTTTGTTTTCCACTATCCAGAAACAGAAATCCCAACAACTGATACATTACTGATGCATTAATCCCATGCACAATTTTCTTGAAGGTTTCTTGTTTCTAACAAGATTATTGTCATATCAAATACTGGTTGGCTTGTTAGAATAAGAAATCACAAGTAAGGAGACACTTTATTTCTGAACTGAGAAATAGTGAACATACGGTTGCTGGTAATGAGTAAAAAACTTATTTACTGCTTATAGACAAACTTGTTTGTTTGACTATTTTCAAACATTAGGTTGGATCCTTTACTTTGACTCAAACAAATCATGGTTCATGATACCCAGTACCTGCAAGCCATCTGATTCTTCTATTAAAAATTCAGTGGGTGCCTACATGTGGTCAATTTAATAAAATAGTTTTCAAGCCCACTGCCCTTAGGATCCTTATTGCATCTTGTTCAAGTTAAAACTTCAATTTGCATTTCAATTGCAAGTATAGACAGCATCTTTTCCTTTCAGCTAAAAATGTACACATATGCACACTGTCCTATTAGAAAGTGTGCCATCTATATTTAATGTAATCAACGTGATCTTTTCTGTTAGGTGAAAGGCGGCTCCATTTAATGCATACATTTTGACAAATCAATTAAGACATTTATTTTCAGCTGTTGGTAAGAGTGGGGATATCAGGCTGCAGAAACATGCAGATCTGTTAGCTGGTTAATAGCTTAATAGATCTACTGGTGATATCTGCTGTTTCTGCAGGTGCGATCTCATTTTCTCTGTGGCACACAATTAAAATCAAGCCTCAACGTTCTTTGATTACACTGAAAAAGAATGTTTGTCTATAAATAGTTGCTTTGAAATGAACAGGTTCTCTTTAGGTAACAGATTGCTCCTCAACATTTCTAGTTGTGATAGGATGTATTTGTATCACAGCATAAAAAATAAAATCCTCAGAATTTCAAATTTTTGCTTCTGTTTCAAAGGCTTATCATGTCCTCAGTCGTTTTGTCACATTCACAGAATCACAGAATCACAGAACAGTAGCGGTTGGAAGGGCCCTGTGGAGACTATCTAGCCCAACCCCCCTGCTAAAGCAGGTGCCTCCAGAGCAGGTTGCACAGGAATGCGTCCAGGTGGGTTTTGAAGATCTCCAGAGGAGACTCTACAGCCTCCCTGGGCAGCCTGTTCCAGTGCTCAGTCACCATCATGGTAAAGAAGTTCCTCCTCATGTTCAGGTGGAACTTCCTGTGCTCCAGTTTGTGCCCATGACCCCTTGTCCTGTTGCTGGGCACCACTGAAAAGAGTCTGGCCCCATCCTCTTGACACCCACCCTTTAGATATTGATCAGCATTAATCAGATCCCCTCTCAGTCTTCTCTTCTCCAGGCTAAACAGACCCAGGTCTCAGCCTTTCCTCATAAGAGAGATTACATTGGTCAATGGTAAGATATTTCTGACTTCTTAGTTGGGAAAGCATCTAATTTACTTAGCAAACATGTGATTTTCACCATGAAAATTTGTTTACTCAGATGTTTAGCTCAGAAGTATTCTGTTTCCAGTATTGCTAAGGGAAAGTGAGAATGTATGTATAAAGTGAACAACCTCTTGGTAAAACCTTTTAGATTCCAGGACTGACAGTTTAAAGACCTGAGCTGAATATCACTAGTATATTTAATGAATGTGGTTTTAATAATCATAAGCATAGTCAGAAGAATATGGTGTCTGTTTGGTCTTTGTTAACAGTTGTTTTTTTGTTTTGTTTGTTAACAGATTTTTGTTAACAGATAAACAGTTATCTTAGTTCTTAACTAGTCATGTCTTTACACCTTTATGGAAAAAACAGAAATATTTGTTATTAAGGATCTGTGCCGCTATGTTTTTTTCTCCAAAAAGAAAAGGAAAAAAAAGTTCTTGTAGTGCCAGTATATACTCTAATTCTCTTAAGATACCAAAAGCAATTGTATCTCATGAATGAAATCTGAGCTATGCTACTACATATATTTCTGGAACAATTGATTACAGGTCATTTTAAGTAATTATAGTCTATACTACTACTGTCTCTTGACTCTGCTGCCTTTTTTTGGCTCTGAGCTCTTTCTTCACTTTTATTTCATTTCTTTCTTATTATATTGTGGCTCTTCTCTCAGTCTGCCAAATTCTTCACATCTTAGGAAAAGATCTGGATCTTTTTCTAGTTGCAAGACTTGTAGAAAGTATATCGAGGAACAAATGAGTATTAATTTGCCTCAGACACATGTAAACTGGAAATTAGGTATCTAATATGATAAAAGCATGGACCTGGAACAGTGTTTCCATTAGTCCCATTTGTCTGGAGACATTAAGTTAATATTTAGATAGAACATGTAAAGTGGTTGCCCAAACGTGAAGAATTCAGGAAATTCTTTCTGGTGCAATGTCTCTTGGTCCACTAGGAAAACATGATGCCAGATAGTTTGTATCTTTGGATAGGTGTTCACAGTGAAAGAGCTGGGAGAGGTTTCTACACTGAAGCTTTTCTTTAGAGGGAAGTGATTTCAAGAAAATTTTTCAAATTCTAATGTTTGTGAAAGAGATTGTAGAAAAACAAATAAAAACAAAAATATAAAAGAAGTGATAGTCACAGAGTAACAAAGTTACTGAGATAGGAAGCTGCTGACCTACATACCACAGTGGAGCAACAAATAAACCATACTTGGCACTAGAGTATCAGATCTATTATGCATATAGTCATAAGCTATACAGAAAAGGAAGATGTCCTTTCGCAGTCTAAGTTTGATTACACAAATGGCATAAGCTAGGTGAAACAGTGTTATAATTGTCAAGTAAAATCTATTTCGAGAAACATCTGTCCTTCTGCATAAGCAGTCATGGTTTATAAATTAGACATTACCCAAAGCAAAGATCTCTCACACATTAGCTCTCATTATTAGCAATCAAAGTTTCTGCTTTGCTTGTTTGATTTCATTTTTTACCATTGTTTCTGCTACAATTTGACTGCCTTATTTCTGAGATTTTTCTCTATATTGCATTTTCAGTCATAAAACATTTAAAGAACAGTATAAAGCATCTACTTTTAGTAAGAATATACCTTTGTGAAAATGCTGGCAGTCTTCAGGATGGGGTATGTTTGGGGAGGGCAGGGAGAGTTTCTGTTTCCTTTTTAGTGGCAAGTATGGTATGCCCTGAAGGCATGACACATAGGTTGTACAAATTGAACTGCTGTTTCTTGTGTATCCTTGCTGTACCACGCTTTCAGGATACATCTCAATTTTTTTAACTATTCTTTACTTTGTGAATAGCCTTTTTTTTCTTAGATACTGGTCCAAGATCAGGGAACACAGGAAGACAAGCTCTCCCATGGTCTTGGCTAGGATTATCCTCGGTAAAGAACTACAACCCAGCATCTCTGTTTTCTCTGTTTCTTCTCCTTTCCCAGTGAGGAAATAAATTATGATTGATCCTACTCTGATGCCAACAAATGTGGAATGAAGCCAAAACTGAGCTTAATTCTTCTTGTCTCTGATTTTTCTGCATGAAACAATACAGGATGACAATTAGATGTTTATGTTTGGCAGATCAAGTTCAAATCTTTTATCGTAAGTAGCCCTTTGAGGTGCATAAATATTTTAGGAAGAAATATCAAAGGTCTTGTCTACCTCACCCCAAAGTCCTTATAAACAAGTACAAAAGTTTAAATGCATTCAGTTTGTGTTCATTTATGCTCTGAGTCGGAGGTTGTGAAATTCATTTTTCCCTTCTTCCAAAGTTTTAAAATATAGTTCTTTTAACTAATATATAAACAAGTTACTTTTCTTAGCTGTAGATTCCAGGTGACTTACAGGACTAAAACGATTTGAAGCCATAAACTGGCTCGTAAGGTCATAATTGTTTAGGTATGCTAGGAAATTGAAAGCAGCCAAGTGTTTAAGGAAAAGTCAGTTTCAGTCCTGTCAGAAAATGTGATTTCATTACAGAGATTTATACTGAAAAACTGGAATAGCTCAAAAAATACGTTGTCACAAGACAGGACTGTTCCAGAGTTTCTTGCAAATCATACAGCATTTGGGAGATACATTTTTTTCTTCTTTTTAGATATGTAGTTAGTTAATATTTGCCTCTTAGGGTCACCTTGACTGCCTCTTAATCTTCATTAAAAGCTGAAATTAGCCTATGCTCCTTGGCTTTTGTCAAGAATTCTACAAAATATTTCACAAGTCAAGTGGGTATTCTTACAGCCTTCCTTAATAATATGTTGTGTGTGTATAATGCAGGTTAATATTAGAGTACCACTTAGCAGTGCACATCACAAAACATAATTCCTCATAATACATTAGCAGGAACATTATTTAAAACAGTGCATTCTGGAAATAAAGTAGTTCATTAAACTGTGTGGAAATTGTCTAGTGTCCCTTATGTATAATAACAGAACATTCTCCAAAAACAGTCATGAAACAGTACAGAAAACATTCTCCTAGCCGTCATAACTTCTAAGTAGATATTATGAAAAATAACTACTGTTAGAAAACATCAGATTATTTGTTGACCTTGCAAATATCATTCATTATAATAAGGATGAAGGGGCTATTTTAACATTGTATCCAGATATAGAAGCAGTAATACATAAAAATGGATGGACATCCAAAATATTTTATGTACTGAATTGCAAGATTATAACTGTTGCCTCTATTCTCCTTCATGTTTGAAATTGCATTAAATTAGAGATAGCAGTAAGGTAAGAGAAAAACATGTAATACAGTTAAGGCTTATTACTCTGAGGAGTAATTCAAACTAAATAAATTGGGGTTAAGTTGCCCTTATAAATTTGTGCAAACCATATGGAATTACTAAAATGATAGCTCTCAATTTACTTTTTAAATGTATCATGGAAACATGTTTTTCAATACTTAGCTGAACCAATCCTTGGTCTGATTTCAGTTCTGACCCTGCACATGAAGTGGGATGTTGGTCAAAAGACCTCCTCAAGTACTTTCCAACCAGTTAGTCTGTGACTGTATGATTCTTCACAGAAAAATTCAAAAAGCATGATACCATTGGCCAGATTTTCCATGCAATGACAATCCTATGGCTTTAAAAAGCTGTAAGGCAACTGAATGTAGGAAGCACAGTCCTCTCATATGAGCAGTTGTCTTGACTGAGAACTTTAGGACAGAAAGTAGAGAGCAAAAATTAGTATTAATTGTAGAAAGAAAATTCAGAAGGATATCCGTGAGTTTTGTGATACCTAAGTCAAGCCCTTCTCTTTTTTCAGCAAGTCTGTGATTTAGAAGTGCACAGGTAAGAATGCACCTGGAGAAAAATGTCGCGTTATTTATCCTATGTTTATTCACTTTACCCCATCTGTAGATCTCAGCTGGTACATTTTCCCTGTGATTATGCAAAAAGACTTTTGCAAAACAGAGAAACCTTTCTCCCTGACTTTTCTGGCATCTCAAAATTAAAGTAATCCTAACTAATCTAAGTCTGTCCAGTTAATGTGATGGCAGATTATGGCATCAAAAAAAATTATCAGCTGAGATCTTCTTAAATGGCTTGTGAGTTTGGTATTAGTTTTTGGTGACCTATTCTAATTTTGTACATTCTAGTGCTTCTCAAAAACAAACTGGTAGAGGTTGTTTCAAGTGGAGAATCCAAAATAGTCATTTTATTTTAAAATAAATATCTTGAAAACAAGTCATTATTTACAGGCCAAACCCTGACCGAGGTAGAAAGTATGGAAGCTTATTTTAATTTCTTGGATTAAATATCTGGAGTATCAGTTTCTCTCTTCTTACTTCAGCTACATACTACAGCTGATTATGTAGCCAAAAGGAAGATCATTTTTAGTGAACAAACACTATGTGGTAGATTTCAGCTCTCCAGTGTTGTCTGTTTCTTTTTAATAAAAAGAAAAAAGCCATGTTTTTAATTTTTTTTAATCAATGCATGAGTGGTGTAGTGCATTTTAAGCTCTTCTCCAGGTAAGACAAGCCTGCAGTAACAGCAAGTAGACTTTGGAAAATAACTGAGACATAAAAAACTCCATCTGAGTGGTGAGGTTGACAAGCCTGAGGGACAGGATGCAATCCAGAGGAACCTGGGCAAGATGAAGAAGTGGGCCCATGTGAACCTTATGAGGTTCAACAAGGCGAAGCGCAAGGTCCTGCACACGGGTCAGGGCAACCCCCAGTATCAATACAGGCTGGAATATGAAGAGGCTGAGAGCAGCACTGCGGAGAATGACTTGGGAGTACTAGTGGATGAAAAGCTGGACATGAGCTGGCAATGTACAGTTGCAGCCAAGAACAACTGTATCCTGAGCTGCACCAAAATATAATTTACTAAAATTAATAAATAGAGGGAAACTAAGGAGATATGTAACTTTAACAGTTTCCATTGAGCTGGTTTTCTGTTTTATGAATAATTAATATCTAAGACGTGCTATGTACTCAATTTCAAAATGTAAAAATAATGAAAGGACAACATGTTCTATTGAAACATGATCAACATGATCTACTGAAAGACTTCTGACCCAGTTACTCAAGTTTTTTTATTTATAGATTTGGATATCATTGCTTTATTTTATTTTATTTAGGTTTAGGGGTTTTACTTTTTTTTTTTTTTAATCAGGTTGATATGAAGATAAGCAGTCTGGAGGAGGGAAGCAGTGGAAGACTATCACCAAAACTGTGAGCCATGAGCAGTTTCAATCTGGTAAGTTTCTCTTTATTTCACTGGTGACAGTTTTTCCCATCGGTGGTCTCATTTATATTTGTAGTAACATCTCAGCTGCTGTTGGTTTTTTATTCTTGATGTGATATTTCTGTGCTAAATGTCATAAACTTTGTCTTCTGTGTTAACAAAACACAAATACTCAATATCTCATTGTCTCTTTGAAATGCAGCTTTGTCATGGATCCAAATATTCTCAGTCCCCAGCCAATGGAGTTAGCACAGAAAATGATTTTTCTAACCCTTCAAGTATGTTCACAATACTCCCAAATTTTTCCCGCTCTTGTCAGGACTAGATATTGCAATGGCAAAAATTTTATGAGCTAAGGAGTCTGCTTTTAAAATGTCATCTTCTGCTTTATTCTATTTTTTTTAATCTACAAAAACATACTCATAAGTTTTAAAAATACTGTTCAAGAGGTTCAAATTGTATTTTTAAAGCAATTACTTATTCCAGCCTTATTCTGAGAAATGTTTACTTTAGGTGAGTTGTCTTATGGAAGAGCTATCTGGGATTTATTCTTTTTTCCTCCCTAGAAGAAAGTCAGTACGAATTTAGCACTGCTATGCCTTTTGGGAGGAAAAGTAGTTAGAAATGTTTAGGGACAATATTCTCTAAACCCCCTAGGGAGGAAGTGGAACAAGCCCTGCTATTTTTTGTACACTAGCATGTCCGCAACATACACAATTTTTGGCTAAAGAAGTGCTGGAAAGAGGTAAAATAGTTTTAGAAATTCGTTGAGAATTCAGATGAGATGCAGCATTTCATAGAGTAACATGTTCAAATTTATAACCTGAAAATATAGAAAAATACTGGTATCAGAGACCTGGTGCTGCATAAGTCCTTATGGCTTAAGAATGGATTTATAAATATATCCAATTTATCAGCAAAGAAATATGTGATAAGGAGTTGTAGACTTCTGTCAAGACATCTTATCTGATCTCCTTATTCATATAAATGTGTAAGTATGCTCATATATCTATATATATATATGTATATAGCTTCTGTTGATCAATGGGTGATCTATATCCTTTATTTAAAGGAAACACAATAACTTTCTGGATTTGACTATGCCTCACTATTGCACTGACTTTAAAAGTACATTAGATAATGAAGACCTCCTTCAAATGTTCACTGACTGTTTTGTAATCAGTGGTAGGTGGCAAAGATATCAAAAATGTTAATAGAGAAACTAAAAGAATATGGCTTTATTCTTCAGCCTTCATATCCTTCATATTCGTTTCATATGAAATGAACTTTCTTTGACTGTTGAGGCCACCTAGTTGAATTGTGAGTACACTAATAACACCTATGCTGACTCAAACCCACCTCTTGTCTCTATAAACCCAGTCACTATGACTTTCATTCTCAAAGCATCCTGAATCTTTTCTAGCTGTGTCCCCAGAATCCCACTTGCACTACATACAGGTGTTTACAATTTGTCTCCTTCTTATAAATTTGTGAGGAAGGTGCTAATTTGGGGAATTAGCAGGTATTCAGTTCTTGTACATAATGGAGTATGGTCTATTATGGGCTCCTGCAATAGCTATTTTTCACTTGGATGCATTTGTCTTGGTCTGTTTCTGCAAGTTTTGGAGTGCTTTTTGATCCAGAGTTTAGACTTGCCTTGGGACTTGGGATTTTCTTGCTTTAACATCACTAGTTCTTAGTTATATTTCACGTAGCAAAAAAATACAATGTTTTCCCTTCAATGTGTTTGAATTACCAATTGTTTGGTCCTCCTTGAAGTTTCTTACTCTCCGGAAAGTGAAAATACACCTAGATGATATTTTTGGAGAAGGAGGAAACACTTGTAATTCTGTTACGCGGAACAGATAATTTTGCATATTCTTACCTGCTTACCTTGCTTTAGAGTACCTCTAGAATGTACTTTTCAGAATTATTTCAAAGACAGATCTAAAAGTTTTAATCTTCAATCATTTTAGTCTTCTGAAAAATTTGTGTCTTCTACAGTTAAACGAAACGAATGCATTGGTAAGTAACAATAATAGTATAGCAATCTTGATGTAGCTGCCTTTCTACTTTGATTCCCATTAGCTACAAGATTTGTGTTTGGTTGCTTGGTTTGTTTTTATCCGTGAGTATGATCAGATTCTGAAGCAGATTGCCCAGAGAGACTACAAGATCTCTGTCCTTGGAGGTGTTCAAGAACAAATTAGGGACAGTCCTGAGAAGCTTGATCTGATTAGATCTTTTTGAGAGGAGGGTTGGACTAGCTGACATCCAAAGGCTCTTTCCTTTCAAAATTATTCTGTGAATTTTCAGTTCTATGGTTAGCATTGTTCCAAATAACTAGGAGGAAAGTCTTTCAACTATTTTGATTCATTTTACTAACCATTTCAAGCAAACAGTTATGAAATTTTTACTAAGCAGACATGAAATATGTATTGTCTTCCTATTTCTTGTTTCACACATTAGAACATTAAAATCTTGGTGATTCAGAACAATATGCAGATACTGGATAGATAGAAGTACTTACAGTAGATGTTTTAGAAATTTGTAAAGACATTTACTTTAAACAACTACATACCCTTATTAATGAGAATTAATTACAAATTCCTGGTTATCAACAGATGCCATTTGGATCTAATTGAGGAGTAAAGGTTTTGAAAGTAATCAACTTTTTTGTAAGTTTGAATTTGGAGTAGTTTCTCTGAGTGTCTAGAACTAGAGTAGAGCACTGTGAAGTCTGTCCTCTGTATTTTTTAATGTTGTGTATTAGGAGAGGTAAACCCAAGCACTTAGTAGGTTTCATTTTATTAAAACGTAATTGGGAGAGATTGAACTGCAAAAACTACCAAGGGGAAGAAAAAGGAGGTTGTAATAGCTGTATTTGGTTAAGATATCTTTGTCTTCTCTTTGGAACAAGGAGCAAGGAAGAGAAATGTGGGGGAAAGAGAAACATAAAACAGAGGCAAGAGCTTTCATCCTGAGTATGAGAAAGACTCAGGAAGGCCCCAAAGCTAAGTAACACTGAAATGGAGATCTCAGCTATTCGCATACAAATTGTCTGAAATAATGGATCAGCTAAGAAAAAACACTTTCTAGAACATAACTGTTCTGATTGTTTCTCATTTCTTTCAGAACTCTCCAAATTTGTAGTTAAGAAAGGAATCCTTTACTTCATGAGGTTGAAACTTGTGTAATGTTTAAGAAATGTTAGCATTTGAAGTTCAACGCAATTGTGACAAATCAGTATCAAGGAATTCATGTACAGGCACCTGAAACAAATAGGGTAATATCAGGAATTGATGTGTGATTCCAACGAATCTGCAAAAATGCTTTTCAGTACTTTCAAAGTTTTCAGACACAAGGATAAGGGAAGCTTTCCTTGTTGGTTTTGTTTCCACTTTGAGGAGTCAATAAAGAACCAGGCCATGATGTTATACATTTTCACAGCTAGTATGTGTGTTTTCAAAAGAATAAAAAGGAAAAAAAAAAAGTGAAGATCAAGCAGATAAGTCTCCTCCGGAGACTCTGCCAGAGAGGCTGGTGGTCTTGTGAATGGAAGCTGAGACAGGTTCAGGTAAAGGTAATCACATTATTTTGGTTTGTCATGTGCAATTAATACTTCTAATCTCTATTACACATGGTGGTGGAATAAAGTCTGTATTGATGTACCTTGCTTCAAGAATGCAGCAGGAGTAACAATGTGACACAGATGAGTGTTTGAATTGCATCTCCATTTTCATAGCCTTGTTGGTACTAGTCTATTGTCTGAAGCAGAATTTTGCCCAAAGTGCATACAGTGTACTATGCACAACAAATTGCATGTAATGTGAAATGTTATTTATGTGGTTCTCAGCACAATACTATTTAACTGTGGCACTGTTAATATTAAGGCTCAAAGCATTGATAGTGCAAGCTGATAGATTATTGGCCAAATGCACAAAAGATCTTTTTAGTTGAAATAACAATAATTAGCTTTCATTACTGATGTTTGCAGTGAGGAAAGTGTTTTACAAAGCTTGAGCAACCTGTTGAGAGGAAGAAAGGATAGGCTGCTAAGTGATCTAGAAGCTAGGTCTCTCCCTTAAAGAAAAATATTCGAAATGTTCACATCTGGATGGATCTGACCATGGGAATACGGAATAAAAAATATTTGGGAAAAAATTATGGCAAGTACTTGAAGGTCCATAAACTTGTCTGTAAATTTTTAATTTCACCAAGTTGGAAACCCTAATAGCATAGATTTCCTCTACAGGGTACAAAGATACTCTGCATATTTTTGAAGTGTCTTTTAGAAAAGAAGATGGTTGCAGTTAACTTCACAAGCATGCCACACTCCCAGCCAGACAAAATCAAAATGGTTACAGAATGAAATATTCAGTTCATAGTATAGACAGTTGTGCTACAAAAGCTTTTAATTTAAAACTGAGATAATAGTAAAAAAAAAAAGAAAAGACTGCTAAAGAGAAAGGGCTAGGTAGAAGAAATGTAACAAAAACTTGACAGTTCTGGTAAAGGACAAATAAGTAAGAGATTCAGTCTTGGGAGATTATCAAGAGACTTGAACTGAGGAAAAGTAGTTCAGTTTTGAGAAGACCACATGCTCTGAGGCAGCAAGATTTTATACACTGTAGCTTTAAAATGGGAGCAGTTGATCAGCAACTGAAAATCTTAAACAAACTTTGGCTTTATATATTTGAAAATCTGTTTACACACCCGCTATAATCCTTTGGGAAGTCTGAAGCTGAGCTGAAAATTGAACTGCAAACTTCTAAGACTTCCTCTTATTTCTGTTTTAGTCTGGTTCTTACTGTCATCTTTTCCAAAGACAGCTTGTAGTAACTGATGTGTAACTTAAAGAGTTAGCAGTATGGTTATTTTAGTTCAGAGCTGTACTTGTTTGTTGTTTTACCTAAAGGAAACCAAGAAAGACTTTATGGATGTAATTTCTTCATTTCCAGGAGCAGAATTGTAGAGTACTGTCTTAATGTCATAGGTACAATGATCAAAGCAATAACTTATCTTTGGTGTAGTTTGCCCGAAGTCAAAGGAATTGCATCAGAGATAAATCTGGCCAATTACGGTTTAAAGGAAACACAGAGTAATTTGATTAAAGAGTTATCCCACACCCCAAAAATTATTAATTACTGAGAAAGTACTAATCTTAAAAGCACTGCTGCCAATAAGTCATGGAACATGTAGAAACTCTTACCAATGACCATTTAAGCCCTTAATTTTAGCTACTTCAAAATACCATATAATTTCTGTCATTTCTTTTCAATTCCTACCTGTATGAATAAGTGTTAACATCTTTTGCTGACCTTGATCTTCTTTTGGCATTTCTAAAACACCTGTGATGTAATAAGAAATTCATCTGCAGCTGTAACAGTGATTTATAGTCATTAGCTTTTTTGCTGTCAACGTGTTTTTAAGCATGCTAATTGTAATGATAAAGAAAGGTGATCTAGTGAAACTGTATCAGTAAACACTATAATTAAATATAGTATATTATTTATTTTTGTAGTGTAAAAATTACTGACAGTATCATGCCAACATTTCAAATGCACTTTAATATTAAAATTCCTAGAAAAACTGATTTCATCTTAAAATATAACTGTGATCTTTTGTCGAAAAAAGAGTTATATGACATTACTCCATCAAGCACTATCATCAAGGTCAATTCTTGTCTGTTTATTGCACATGTCTATACTGAGAAAACAGAGGTGGTGGAGTTAGCTCTCTTCCTACAGGTACAGGCACAGTTTCATAAATAGCTTTCGCACGGGAAGGAACCTGCCTTAGAAAGTGCTGTGCTGAAACAGGCTTTTATTGATACTTTGACTCCTTTGTGTTGTTCTGGCTGGGAAAATGTTATGTTTACTGTAAAGGGTTTTCCCAGAACCAAACGTTACTGTGATTCTTTTGAGTAATCTAGAATTGTACCCTGGCATCAGTTGTGACGAAGCATAAATATGACTCAACAAGAGTAAATGTAACTGGAGCTATTGCATCTTCTTTCCATAGCTGAAAAGAGCAGGTAAGTCTACTTGACTATTACTGTACTAACTATATGAGTATATTTCTTCAAAATCAGTTTCACAGGGGACAAATCACAAAGCTAGAATCAGATACCTCCCTTCATGTTCAGAAACTCCTTTTATTCCCAGATTGTAAACCAACTGGTATTTGATCTAACTCAGTAAAGTTGAGTTGAAATAAAGATGCATGTCCTGTTCATGGCAGTGTGTTATTTCACTATTGCAGCTACAAGACACTTCTGTTAAGATATTATACTTTTCCTTATTAACATGCAGAAGATATATCTAGGAGCATTCAGTTTCTCAGCTAGTAAGGGTTATCAATTTCAATGTGATCAGAGAAAATAAGCCAGTTTATGTTAGGTATTCTCTGATCCTTTGTTTTAATGTACCTTTCTAGGACTTTTTTTTTTTTTTCTTTTTAGATGCTTTAGTAG
>VZSC01015437.1:295737-315317 GCA_013398225.1 Steatornis caripensis
GCTCTTCTTTCAAATACTTTAATGTTAGTAGATATTCAGGAACTAGTCTGACTCAGGAATTTGTGTTTCTTGAAAGCAGGCTAGAATTTCAAAAATAATTTTTTTCAGGATCTTGCAAAAGTGAGGAAAATACATGCTAAATTGTAGGAGGAATCTTTAAGGTGTTCTTGTACAAGAAAAGAATTGTGAAGGGTTTCTGACTTTTGTCTCTCTAAACCTGTGAATTTCACACTAGTTGTCTGGTACTTCTACAGAATTTTGTTTGGTTTTCAATGTAGGCTTCTGGCTCTCGTGCATTTCAGAGCTGTCCTATTGAATCAGAGTTACAGATTCAAAACTTCCTGTGACCCATGCTCAACAACTCTCTTGTATTTCTCTCCCCTGAAAGGCGGAATGTCTCAAATAAAAAGAATAGTTGTGAAAAACATGGAGTTTTATTCATCATTTAGGAATCATTACATTAGGAAGATGTCCCATTAATCTAAAAATAATGAGAAGTTGAAAAGTGCTGCCCACACTGGCCTTTATTTGTAATATATGCATAACACCTTATGGAAATTGTGGGCTGTAACAGATCACTCTTTTTTTGTGTTTAATGTCTGTGAAAAATATCAACTTGTTAGCCTTAAAAATGCAAGTCTTCTGTTCTGATCTTTGAGGGGAGTGAGCGGGAAGTGGGGTGGAGGTTAGACTTCCAAGATCTGAAAGAAGATAGATGCCTTGAGAATAAATTAATGTTATATTTGTTTTTCTCAATCTAATTATAAAGAAGAAGTATTTTTTATCTATCTGTTGTGTTCTTGAATAATACTGTCTCCCGAAGGTATATCATACAATATCTGCATTGTATAATATAATGTCTGTAGCGTGAGTGACCGGTTGTCATGGTTTAAACCCAGCCAGCAACTAAACACCACACAGCTGTTTTCTCATTCCCCCCACTCTAGTGGGATGGGGGAGAGAATTGAGGGGAAAAAAAGGGAAAACTCATGGGTTGAGATAAAGACAATGTAATAGGACAGAAAAGGAAGGGAAAATATTAATGGTGATGAAAGGATGTACAAAACAAGTGATTCACAATGCAATTGTTCACCACTCGCTGACTGATGCCCAGCCAGTTCCCAAGCAGATGCCAGCCTCCGGCCAACTTCTCCAGGTTTTATTCTTCAACATGTTCAGGATGATGTCATATGGTATGGAATATCCCTTCAGCCAATTTGTGATAGCTGTTCTGGCTGTGTCCCCTCACAGCTTCTTGTGCATCCCAGCCTCCTCTCTGGCAGGGGCAGGATAAGAAGCTGAAAAGTCCTTGACTTAGTGTAACACTGCTCAGCGACGCCTAAAACATCTGTGTGTTATCAACATTCTTCTCCTAAATCCAAAACATGGTATTATACCAGCTACTAGGAAGAAAATTAACTCTATCCCAGCCAAAACCTGGGCCTATATTTCATGGCATATGGACTATAAGCTATATTAGATAATCCATTCACAGTTATTGAGAAATAACAACTTTCTAGCATTACAGATTGCTCACAATTTCAAACAAGTGACAAAAATTTAGATGTAGTACCATTCAAAGGTAGGGTCATATGCCCCTGTACATTTATGCAGTATTCCTCTCGGTATGGATATAGTCTTGGTGTTTGCTACAAAAAAATAAAAAACAATAAAAAATATAATTAAGACTTGAGCTAATTAAAATCATGATGTAACAGACATGCACTTTTCAAAGACACATAAAAGAAATATCAGCATTTTTAGGACAATATTGTGTTACAGTTATATTAGTTTTAGTTAATTGAGAAATTTAATTTCTAAACTTTTTTCTTAATATGCTATTAATTAGAAGCTTTGAATTTAACAGTTACTTGGAAACTGCACATTTGATGATCCTTTTTAAATTTTTCTCAGAACTAGTAAACAACTTGGTAGGTACAAAGATGTTTTTGCAAACAGATGGAACATGACTGAAAACTTGAATTGTGTTTTTATTTCTTTTGTTTTCTACTTCATATCCTGTGATATTTCACACAGTGAACAAACAACAGTGAACACTGAAACGATGATATTTAAAAGTCTGTCTACAGGAAAAAAACCCTGGATTTTAGTACTTGACATTTCTCTTGTTTTATATCTTTTCAAAGCTTCTTGCATCCCAGTTTTTTACATAGGCAAGATTAATTATAGAAGTTCAGACCAATCTGTGAAAATATTCCTTGGGAAAGTAAAGGTCATTTGATCAGTTAGGCTGAAGAAGTTTGTATACTTCTGAATCTGAACTGAGGAAAAATTACAATTAACTTAGAAACTACCAGAAAAGTCATGTGAAAATTAAAAAAAAAAAACAAATAGAAGAAAGAAAGAAATGGGCATGACATAGGAAGTTATTAGCATGAAAGACACTTCAAAGCTTGAACCAAAATAAAAATGTAAATAATCCCATTTTATCACAGAGATATTTCCTTCTGACTTTTAATACAGTTCTTCCCATGGCTTGCAATGCTGTGTTTGATTTTGAGTATCACCCACGCAAGCCAGCACCAGTTTCCCCATTGGAAGCCAAAGACTAAACTCTCATTAACTAAAGTGAGACTAGGATTTTAGCCACAGTCTTTGTACATATGTTGTAGTTTTCCTGTGGGTTTTTTTTTCATTAGTTCATTATTAATATCTTCATATTTAATTTTACTTGGTCTGAGATTTTCAGTATGCTGCAGGCTGAGATATCCTTGAAGAGCTTTAGACCCTGCTAGAAGAATCTGTGCAATCAGGAGTCTATTAAATAAAAAGATTCATTTTGTTCTATGTTTATATTACTAATGAAACAATGACGCCACCACTCATAACAAAAGTCACACCTATAAACAATCTTTCTCATGTATGAATTCTCACTTTCCAGATAATACTGTAGATGGACTGTATCCATCTAATAAACTATTGTGAAGGATAAGATTAGGCATACTTTAGAAAAGATTATAAAATCTTAACTTCAATAAAATACAACTAGAAGTTCAGTCTTGGAGCTTAGTGGTAATTTTCTTTGTTCACAAAAATTGAATTGCATTTTTAAAGTACATTGATACATTGAGGGTGAATCTAGGCAGAAAGATTTTTCAAGAAATCATTTAGACTTTCTAAAAACTTCTAAAAAACTGTACCAGTGATCAGATTAGCTTACTATAGGATAATGTAGTCCTACCATACAAATCTTTGACTCTATTTTTGTGTTTATATTTGACTCAAATGTTGTTTTCAGCATTGAATCAATGTTACCATCTGTGAAAATGGTTAATTTTTAAATCATTGAGAAATATAGATGCATCTTTCACAAATTTATTTTGTTTCAGTACATCAGAAAATAATTAATTGTTGATCTGAAAATCTGTTTTATGCCAAGCTTAAGCAAAAAATTTGTATTAGGATCAGTTACTTACTGGACTAAATGTCTGACATGCTCATGCATAAGATACAGAAAGGCGAACGTGGTAAAAGACTGAGAAAACTTTTCTCTTTCTGAACCTCTGAATGCTGCAGAGAGTGCATTTATGAAAAAGTTGAGAAAACTCACCCTATTTAAAATTAAAATTTTGCATACATAGAAAAACAACTGCAGACTAATAGAAAAAAATAGACTTTTGGTACACATGGTAATTAATGAAAATCAATTATATTTTTTTAACCTTGAAATTAAGTCTTCCTAAAATATAAATGTTGTAATACCCCATATTTCCATCCTACAGTAGCGACAACTTCATTCTATGATTTCACACTCCATCGTATGGGATGCAAATTAATAGGCACTTGTCAGTAAATTGATAGGAGCTGGCAACAGGTTACTGGTCTCCCACTCATATTAGCAGAGGGCAAATTCCCATGAAAAGCCCTGCAGAAACAATTTCTGCCTTTTTCAACAGACAATGTTGTGATCATATGCAACAGTCAAAGAAGAGATTCCTAATATAATGTGTCTTTTCAAAGCAACAGTAAAGCTTACCTCACATGTACAATTAATGCGAAGCAAAATTTCTTTGAAGTTTAAAATATCTCTAAAATTAATGCTGCTGATTTTTATTTCTTTGTCTCTGATTGGCAGAAAGAAGTCTGAGTTCTCTTTGCCTTTGTAAGATGAATTTTCTTGGCAATGTATGTTACTAAGAGGGCAGCTAAATGACTTCAAGGGAATAGTAATGAGTCATAGAAACTTCAATAATCCAAATGAGGACTTCAAGTTTTATCTCTGTGGGAAGCAAATGAAAGTCACCAACATTGACAGGACTTTTTGTATCCCATCCATAAAGTTTGCAACTAAAGAAAACTATCACGGCAGTAGTCAGCATCACTTCCACTATTTCCTGCCCTGCGAAATGACAAGAAAAGCTGGAAAGTTGTAAATATGGAGGATTTCTGTCTCCTAGTTACGGTAGAAAGCTGTAGTGGACCAGCACTGGAAATTTGGCAAACTCCTTGGTCATACAATACTCAGAAATCATTGCATCACATGAAACAAGCCTGATAATACAAGGAGTCATAACAGTCTGGGAGAAATGCATCTTATGAGAACTTTTCTGGGGACAGTTATCTTCCCACTCTCCAATAATTTTGGGGTTTTGAAGTAAAGACTTAAAGTTATTCTTCATTTTGGATTCAGAGATCAACACTGTAGAATAAGAGGACAGCCCAAATAGTAGTAGAAAGAATAAGAAACCATTATCACAGGAAAGTTGTCGTGATGAAAGAAAAAGTGAAGGACTGAGGAAAGGGTCAGTAGTAGGAATGAGATGTCCCTGAAGCTTAAATAGTGAACGAGAGAAAAAAAAAGTACTGGCAAAAAAATGTTTCTATGTGGAGAATAGCATGAATCATTGCGAAACAGCAGGATGAATTAAAAATTGTATGTGCAGAGTGCCTATAAATTTTCCTGATTCCCCCCATTAAAATCAATGGTTTGACCTTTTTAATATTTGTTGTTAAATTGTCACCTGCCCTTAGACTGGAAGAAAACATGGGTTTAGAGAATTCTCTGTCTTGGTGACTTCATCATTTAAGCAGGTTGAGGCTTGAAAACAGTAAAGCCAACCTGATTTCATTAAGAAAGCTCACAGCACCCAGTGTAAGCAGTTTTGCTCTTTTAAACCCTGAAGAGTACTGCTTGGGATGGACAGAAATCTTACTGCATTTCTTTTGTCTAAATGACAGAGGAAAACAAATTTTAAGTGTGGTGTTCTCACTGTCTAATGTAGCTTTCTGTATTCCTTCCAGACTATACATGGTATGTTCTGTAGCTGCATTATAATATATTGATTATGCAGATTTTCTTGCAGGTGGGGGATAGGCACATCATTCCAAGATGCTGGTAAATGCTCGGAGAATAGATGTTTCTCCACAAATCAGCTGTGTTGACATCTTCCAGTCACCTGGAATGCTGGTGTTTCATTAAGTATCAGTTACTATACCTACCAGTAGATACTTCATCCAGGAATATTTCTGACCAATTTCTGAAAGAACTGCATGGAAAAAACATACTTTATCTATCCCAAATGTATGCAATAACCCATATATTGTTTGAAGGCTGTGAATCCTAGTGGAATTTCATTATTGATTGCTGACTCAACTAGATAATTTATCAGCAGATTAGCTTTATGTGTACAAATCTTCCCATTGACACCTGCAGGTTTATGTTTAAACAAATAGTGAGCATTTTTATGCATCAGAGACCAATTCCTTTTGCAGGTTTACTTAATTTCCTAGTTTCAGTAGTATGTCATGTCAATATATTAAAGAATTTTTTACTATGTGTGGGGAAAAATTCACTTTTATTTGTTTCAAATTTTCGATATATTTTTGAATTTTTTGAAAGCACCTTAGTTCTAATCTTGTGATTATCATATCTTATGATCTGGAACTGTTATCTTCCCAGCACCAATTTATACTGATAGTAAAGACTGATGATATAACAACAGATGTTTGTAACTACAAATTGATGAGTCTTAACTAAAATTATAGCAAATTTTTCTGGTGTGGTCAGTCATGTTTACCTTCCTAAATGATATAGCTTAGGTATTTTCAGAACTCTTTATTTCTGTATATGACGTTAGGGTCCCCAAAAATGAAGGCACCCATTTCTTGAATATAAATACACTGAATTGCATTTTAGCTATGTAGAATAGAATAACTCAGCAGAAAAGCAATCCAGTGTCAATTCTTCCATTTTCCCCCTCTTCTGCATAATATTCAACATAAATTTGCATCATTTCTGGTTTTGTTTAGGATTTGATTTTTGTTTTAAAACATAAAATGAAATTGCCAATGCAGAAATGATAAATTTGTTTTAGAATTCGTGTAACTGTATGTACTTGTGTAACTATATATAATATTCAAAAGAAGCACCTCCTTTAGCATAAAATAGGGAAGATAAAACAGGACAGTGAAAACAAAAAGTAAAGGGGAGAAACACCTAACAAAGCAAAATAGCATCAAGAGAAAAGCAGGGGGGTTTACTTTACATGTAACTCATAGGTTCTTCAGTGATTGCAGTTCCTCAAAAAGAGAAGGGTAAGTTGCATAATTTCTAAGCCCTTTCCAATCAAGCTAAAAATCTTAAACCAAATTCTTACACTGTTCAAGAAACAATCTGTGTTTAAAGGTTTCTACTCAACACGGTATCTTAACATTATTTATTACATTCTGATAACAAACACTGACTTCTTTTATCAACTTGAGAAAATAGAAACATGGTATAGCTTTTAAAGGTGACTTCTGACTGCCAGGCTAAAAAACATGACCTGATTTAAAGTTTGGTCCAGAATATAACTTATTGTTAAAACATATGAAATGCATTTTTCTGTAAATAGCAGAGATAAAATACCCTTAACTGCTGAAGAGTTTACATCCACATCTCTGACTATCTAGAAAATTTGAGGTGGTTGTAAAATTTTCAGCTTTGATCTTTTAGCTGTACTGTGGCCACAGATCTAAAATCCTGAATTACCTAAATATTAAATATATACCATCTCTGGTTAATTTTCAAGACAGTATTTTGTTATCTTTCTACATATGTCAAACCAACAAACTTCTAAAGTGCTTTTATGATATACACAGCAGAGTATGGGTATATCATGAACAATACATGTATGTGTCATTTTAAACACATGGTGAGGTAGAAAGCTACACAGTAGAAATTCTCTATGCTGTGAACTGATCTGATTAATTATTTCACATTTCTTTTCTATATTTGCATTTCTTTTATGTTTTAAGGAAGATAGACTTGCCTAGGTGAATATATTCATGAGAGTTCAATGTTTCCACAATACAACAAAAGATTTGTCTGGACAAGGCTTTGAGTAACATGATCTAATCTGAATCTTTTAAGCAGGAGATTGAACTAGTTGTGTCCAGAGGTCTCCTCAATATAAATTGCTCTGTGAAAATATCATAACCTTTTCTCCCCTTCCTTGCCTCTCCCTACCAGATATCTATACAGCACTGGTAGCTTCTGACATACGTAAAACAGTAAACAATTTTTTTCTTATAATTATATATAGAAAATGCTATTTACTGAATACCACTTTGTGTGATTCTGAAGATAACGGAGTGTAGCTAGAAGAAGGTAGAAAAAGTAATCGAGAAGCAGTCTCCAGATTTACCTGAAGGCCAAAATTTACAGATTATACAAATTCCAGATTAGTATAAATCAATGTCTTTGAACTGAAATATTGAAACTATATTGATTTAAGATTTTGGCCAGATTTATAAAGTGAGAAAGGAAAAAGATGTTTCATGTCTCTAGATTTGCTAACATCACCTTCAAAAATATAATGGGAAAAAACCAAAATTGCCTACACTGTTGATATATTAATATATTCTAATATATTTAGTATTATTTATTATAATAATATCTTTGAATATATTCATTATTATAATACATTATATATAACATATTTTCTCCTCCACACAGGGAGGAGAGCATATGTTCATGAGATCACAGAAATACTGGGTTTGGTGACACCTCTTGACATAATCCAGTCCAAACCCCCTGCTCAAAGCAAGGCCAGCTGCAGCATGTTGCCCAATATTGTGTCCTGTTAAGTTTTGCATTTCTCCAGGGATGGAGAATCCACAACCTCTCTGGGCAACAGGTTCCTGAGTTCAAACACTTTCACAGCAGAAAACAATTTTCTTGTGTACAGATGAAAATCCATGTGTTTTAGTTTGTGTTTATTACCTTTTGTCCCATCAGTGGGAGTCTGGTTCCATCTTCAATCCCTCCCATCAGGTATTTACAGAAAGATAAGATTGTCCTGAACCTTCTCTTCTCTGGGCTGAATAGTCCCAGATATCTCAGTCTCTTATCTTATGACAGATGCTCCAGCACTTTCATCCTCTTTGTGGTCTTCCGCTGGATTCACTTCAGTTAATCCACATCTTTCTTGTACTGGTAAGCTCATAGCTGGACCCAGGCTTAGCAGAGGGGAACAATCACCTCCCTCAACCTGCTGGCAACACTCTTCCTAATGCAGTCCAGGTAGCTTCTTTAGCTGCCTTTGCTGCAAGCGTGGGACATGGTCAACTTGTCCACCAGGACTTCTTCTGTACCCGTGCATGGGGGGTTATTCCTCCCCAGGCGCAGAGCTTTGAATTTCCTTTTATTGGACTTGTTTGCCTTGTCTGAACTTCAACTTAATAAGTAATTTCTTCTTCTTTTGTATCACTATGTAGTGTCATCTTCTTCATTTGAGGAATGAAGTTCTTTAATTTTGTGAATGCATGACTTCTAAAAATGTGGTGCTTGCATATATCTTCTGTGAAGACTGTTAGAACCATCTTTTAGATGTGGGAAATCATGCATACAAAAAATAATGGGAATTTATGAAGAGTAAACCTTGTAATTTTAAATCTATAATTCAGTCTCAGTTCTTCACATCATAATTTCAGTGCTTAACTGCAGGGTTGCTTATTCTCTGAGCAATGCTTAGAAGTGAGTGCTTGTGAATACCACCAAAATTAATGACATGGTAAAAACTTCAATCTAGAGGTGTTATAAATTGTCATTAAGTCAATGAAACACAATGCTTGTACCCAAAGAAGCTCTGGCTGATGGTGTTTGTGTTCATTGTTTTTTTCTTTTTTTTCCCAGTTAAGATGAATAAAAATAAAACATCCTGTAGGTTACATTTACAGGATTTTCTAAAATAATATTTTAAAATTTAGAGGAAATAGTTTGGCTTTTAAAATTTTCCAGAATAACCTTTGTGACTTCTGGGTCTTTTTCCCTTGTTTTGATTTCATAATGAAGCTTTTAACAAACATTCCTCTTTTTAAAATCCTATTCAGGAACAATTTTTTCTAAACTTTGTTGCGTTATCAGACCACGAGAAGCATGAAGGAAATTGGCTTTCAATGAAAAGAAAAGAAAAAAAGAACGAGAGCTTTGTTGGCAGCTTCCTTAAATAATTTTAAGAAACAAAGTAATATTTCCTGTATTTCAATTTTTTGCAGGTGGTGTAGACTGAAATTCCGTTACTTAGCTGTTTTAGATGAGATGAAGTTGGCAATGCCTAGCATGTTAATGAAGTCTAATCTTGGGATGTGCACACACAGTAGTTTACTGCTGAATTATAGTTCATGAAAACTTAAAAACAGCTGGGGTGTGTATGTAGTGGCACAGAGAGCAGAGCAAGTTGCAAAACCCTTACCAAAAAATGGGTGTCGTGTGCTGAACTCTGCATAGCAATGGCTATACTGTCAGCAGAGATCAGGCCTGCTTGTTTCACTTCTGTGAGTGTGCATTCTTTGTTTCTTGTTCCCTATATCTTCACTGCAGTGAAGTAATTACAGTAGCCAGGCTTTATCTTGGATCTTAGTGTGTTAATCCAGAAAATAAAAAGTTTACAAAGATGTCTTTGTGTATCACTGCCCTCTTTTCTCAGGAAGACTGCAAGAGTGTTGATGGATAGTTGACTTTCATTCTCTCTCATGAGACCATTAAAAATGTTAATGTAAACCTTTTCAGATGTCTAAGAGACTAAGTCAGGAAAAGTAGCAGAGTGATACAATGAGGGAGAGAGGGGAGGGAAAGGTTAAGATTATTTGTGAAATGCCAAGCTGTAAGCAGTGCGCTTTTGCTCAACAAACATAATGAACAATCTGGTATTTGGCTTGTGTGGAATGCAGAATAGAAGAACAAAGGGCTTTGGGTGTGTATTTGTGCTAATCAATGAAAGATATCTTAGCTTGCTCTACACAGTATCTTCAAGCCAACAGATGTAACACAACTAAGTAAACTGTAGAATTTTGTTCCTAATGTGTTCTACTGGTCACCTTCCCGTCTCTCATTTTTAGAAATACGTATTTGAGTAACTAAACAGTCTGGTTCTTTAGTGATAGTATCTTAGCTGAAACCTTTAGAAAAAAATAGTTAAAAATATAAACCCATTACAAATACTGTATGGTGTTATAAAACAACTGATGAAACCAAGGATTTAAGTGAGGGATAGCTCTACTTCTGATTATGTCAGTTTACATTCTTTGATTTTTCATTCCACTAATATCAAGTGGTTTGCTACTTTGGAACTACTGGAATAAGAATGGTCAGTCATGTGTGAGTCACATTTATTACCCAGAGGCTTACTCACAGCTGACTTCTTTGCTCCCTCCATCCACATTAAATGGCATGTTCTGCTGAAGAACAAAGGAGAGTTTGCTCAGTACTGTGCGCTGTTAGCTGTGAGCTGATAGGAGATACACTTGCTCTTCTTTTCCCTGTGATATCTAGAGTGACACTGGTGAAGGAGGTCCGGTAATGATGTTTTCCAGCAATTTCTGCAGAAGTAGAACTTAAGGTATATCCTGCTGGTATAAGTCAGTCATCTTTCCAAGCACCTTGTAACAGCTTAGGTCTTTGGGTTTTTTTTTTAACTTTGAGAAGACGCTTGATAGAATACAGTGATTCTACAGAATGATTTTTGCGAAGCACATCGTTGTAAGAGTCAGTCCAAAGAACCGTATTGTCTTAACATCACCATCAGAAACTTGGATTGATACCAAGACATAAACACCCTGAGAGAGAGAACTGCGTGGTACGAGGAGTACTATGCTGCTCTCTGTTACCTGGGACACAAAGGAACAGACCGAGATAAGGCCGCATAGCTGCTATCAAGAAGATGCATCACAACTGCTGTCCCAGCAACGAGCAAGAAAACTTAAACTTTGGGTGAACTTTCTTCATTATAATGTCGTTATAATACAAAAACACACCTCCTGGTCCAAAGCTACCTGTCTCTAAGGCAAACCAGACACTCCACCTTGAGCATGCACGGAAATCTCGCTTAACAAAGGTGGAGTTTGGCAACAATCCATGGGACAGAGGAGGAGCAAGGTGTATCACTTAGCATGAAAGATGGCTCCTTAGCAACCAAATTTTGGAGATCTTCCCCACCAAGGATCAAGACAATTAGAAGGACCGGCGGGATGCTGCCTGGACCTGGGACCATAGGGATGCCTTGGACCCATGGTGGTAGCTATAATTCTCTTTCCTATCTTTACTTTACCTTTTCTTCCCTTCCTGTCACTCTTTCTCTTATCGCACACCGCTTTATGGGCAAAACAATAAAGTTGCACTGTTTGATTAAAGCATAACCCCTTGGCATGGTGTCCTTGATTTTTTGCACTTCAAGAGCACAGTAAACAAACGGTCGTGCATCCACAGAGTGGACCGTGACAGTCGTGTACCATGCCTGTCATACAAGCATGCAACATTCAAACCATTTGTTCTTTCAGAAAAGGAACTTATGAGTTAGAATGAAAACAAGAAACATTATTGCTATTGAAGTATTATGTAAAGATAAAAGTAGACAGGTGATAATTTTAATCTTATTTTGTAATACCTGTCCTGCCCTTGATGCACCATAGTTCAAATCTATAATATACTGACAAGGGCAACAAACACATTTACTGGCATGAATCATACAGAGGGCAATTACAACAGGCATCAAATACACTAAAATCATCAGACAAAACTAAGTGAGGAGTAGGGTTGCAAGAGTATTTTCTATTTTATCCTTTTCTACGTAGGAGGATACTTGATGAATACAAAAATATTTAGACTATACTTTCATTTGTGCTGTTCATGTGAACAGCAGCAAAAAAAATCTGCTGTGGTTTTCACACATTTCCAGGGCTGAGCTGATCAAAAGGAACTGCCAAATAATTACTGATCCCATATAGTTGCAGAGTCATGTAGGTTGGATGGGACTGCTGGAGTTCATCTAGTCCAGTCTCCTGCTCAATGCAAGTTAGACCCTGTTACTCGGTGCCTTGTTCTATTAAGTTTTGAGCATCTTCAAGGATAGAGATGCCTCAGCTTCCAGAAACATCCTGTTCCAGTGTTTAACAACCCTCATAGTGGTCAAAGAAATTTCCCATTATACTGAGACAAAATTTCCCATGTTCCAACCTGTGCTTGTTGCCTCTCATGCTATTACCACGCATCTCTGTGAAGAGACTGGCTTCATCTTCCTTATACCTCCCCATTCCTCATCTGGTGGTTACAGCCAACTTCTGAATCTCACTTTAACATCTTTCTTAAGGCTGAAGAAGCTCAGATCTCTCATCTGCATGCTCCACCCCTGGTTATCATAGTGACCCTCCTCTGAACTCACTCCTATACATCAGAGTCTGTCCTGTGCCAGGAGCCCAGACCTGGACCCTGCAGTCCTTGTATGATCTCACTTGTGCTTTGCAGTAGGGCAGGATCCATGCCTGACACTGCTATATTGCCTGTGCAGGTGCAGACCCAGGTGCAAAGGCTGCCTTCCCTGCAAAGGCTTTTTCTTCTGCTTCCGCTCAGTCAGCCTATCCTGTCCTTCTAGGGAGATGACTCCTTTCCAGGGCTTTTGGGAACTCTGTGAGGTTCCCTTGAGCCCATTTCTCCAACCTGTTCAAATTCCTATAAATAACAGCCCTACCCTCCAGCCCAGTGTCCACTCCTCTCAGCCTAATGCCCCCCAATTACTTGCTGGCAATGCCTTCTGTTCCATCATGCAGGTGATGAGGGCATTAAACTGCCCTGGACCCAGTATCAGTCCCTGAGGGATGTCACTATTAACCAGCCACTATTACCCAGCCACTATTTGGACTTTGCAATACTAACCTCAGTCCTTTGAAGCCATCTTTCCAGAGAGTTTTCTTCTCACCTTGTCCTACGTCTAGCCAGGCTAGACCTCCCCATGGTGACAATGAGTCTATGTGTGGTCATTTCAAGGTCGTGATTGTGTCTACTCACCCTGCTAATCCCTTCATCACAGAAGCTGGTCAGGGTTGCACTTGGTCGATTTCAACAACCACAAGCGTTTTATGGCTAATATGTCTGGCTTCAAGAGTGAAGCTCTGATTGCACCCTGTGTGAGCAAAGCAATGCCAGGTTAATCTTGATAAAAGAAGTAACTACTATTTCATAGGCTGTAGTACACGGTAGTAATCAGAGCAAGAATTCACCTCTTGACCAGTTTTGTGCTTAAATTGGGCACCTCTTTTATGGTTTGTTTTGCTTTGTGTAAATGAAAATTTATTTGTATAAAACCACATTTCTGAGGTACAGCATTATGAAACAAGTTAAACTGGAACAAGTTCTGCTCTCTCAACTTAACTTTCTGGAAATAGGAATCTGCACTAGAAAAGTTCATATGCCTCAGAAGGTGCTGTTAGGTCAGTTGAGAATGACCGGTCTCAATTGCTTTGTCCCAAAGCTGATTAAATTTTCTCCTGCTTGTGCTGGTTTTAGAAATATTGTCAACTTTAATTCAGCCTGAATGTGGGATTTTCTTTCCTTTCTGTAAATGGGGTATATATACTGTAGAAGAAATGTATTCATTGTGTATGGGGTTTGCCATCTTTCTTTTTTATTACTTTGTTTATCCATTAAGGGGCTATAAGCTTCCCTCACTTTGGATTTGATTATTAGGATTTTATACCTCCCTGTCCATAAGCACATCAATGCACAGAGGTTCAGCAGGACAAGCCTTGGTAGCCATGATCTTTATCTCTGAATTCTATTTCTGGCATAAGCGGTTAGACAATAGAAGTATAAGAAAGATAGACAATATACATGATAATATCTTTGGTGAAATGTGACTGGTAAGATGGTCAGTAAAAAACAGGGAAACGATGCCTGTGTTTTGTTTAGTCCTTACTCTGTTACAGCCTAGTGCTTTTTGTTGGGGAAAAGATGCAGCCTCTCCAAGGCTACTTGTGTTCCTTTCGAAGGCAATTAACTGCTTCTGTCAGACTTGAGTTCCCAGAAGGGCCGGTGCAGTGCTATTTTATTAATGATGCTCTGCAGTAAAATGTGTAACAAATTGTGCTGTTTCATTAAACACAAAACCTTTGTTGATAAGTTTGTATGTTTCTCTAGTAAGCTGGTACTGAGGGCAACTACTTCACTGAATGTCAATTAAATTTTTGTGTAACAGTTGTGAATATATAAAAAATACGTATTTATAAGTGTACATACTTAACATTTTTAAATTGCATATAAAAGTTGGATTAGTAAAAACCAGTTTGGTCATTCATCTCACATATGGTATAATCAGGAGATCTCCAGCACTGAAGTTTGTGTAAATGTATATGTATTGAGTGTTTTTATAATAAACTGGTCATATTTTCCATTGCTTAATATTTCTCTCTCAAAGAGAATACAGGTTTCTGCAGCCGTTACGTTTTCCTTACTACACCAAACCAGACTATAGCGGGCCATTCCTATGCAGACATCACTATTCTAGAAACAAGTGGTACCTTTTACTTCTATCTATCTGTTACTTGGATCTGGTAGAAACTATCAAATGAACAAGAAAGATTGATTCATACTCTGCTGAAAAGAATTCTCAAGGCTAAGGCTATGAACCAAGTTGCTATTTTAAATCAGCCTGTAAATTTTGGGCAAACACTGGGCATGGTACCTATACTTTGATTATGAGAATGTACATTTCTGGATTACAAAACTTTATATGACCTAGGTGCTGAACAATAAACTCCTGTGTCCTGCAGGGATTGAGTCTAGGTGCTGAGACACTGTTGAAGTCCAGCACCAGAGAAGACAAGATTTGGGAAAACAGTGAGGTTTGAATCTCTAAGCATAGCAAACTGCCCAGTAGCACGGGACTTTTTCAAGATGCAGCTGGAAAATTTGCTAATCTCATCCAGGCTCCTTTTCCCATGAAAGGCTGAGCCAGATAATCTTTCGAGGTCCCTTCCAACCTGGGCTGCTCTATGATTCTGTGACTTGCCTCCAGGTGCTGAGAGTGTGGATTGGAGTAGGAGGAAACAAGAGTCAGGCATTTGAGAAACTCGTAGAAGAGTATCTACACAGGCAGTTGCAGACAACCTCAGGTTCACTGAAAAAGTCTGTTCATCTCTAAAACTCAGTAGGTGAATTATGATGAAGCCAAATATGTGTTTCTTATAGAATACTCTGAAAAATTATGTTGGAATATCATAGTAAGAGCATCATCCTATAGTGTGTAAATTCTGGTGTAGCAATATGAAGGAGATTGCTGTCACAAAATTTAGTATTTTGCCTCTTTTATGGACAGTCATTACTTCTAATGATTATTGCTTGAGAACTGGAGAAAGCTAAACCCATGCATGCTGCCTGTATAAAGTCATCAGATGATAATTATATACCTATGATTTAAGCTGCTTTCAGTGATGATTTTTTTGGCAACAAAGAGAAGAAACCACAGATTTTTTACATTGCTTTTGCTTCCAAGAAAGCAATTGAGTATTTCCATTGAAGTCATAAACACTTTTGTGTACTTACCAGTCTTGTTGGATCAGAATGAGAAATTTTCAACACTTTGTAGGATCAAACCTGTCATTTTTGATGCATGGCTCCCAGGAACAAAGTATGTGCATATAGTGTTCCACAGTAAATACTGGGTGCAGTCAGCAGTCAATGAATATGAACACCACACCCTTTCAAAACCATATGAACAGCAGTAGTATTATGTAGTTGATATTTCCAAACTTTATTACAGATGTTCAGATATTTTTAGATATTTTTCATCAATATGCCAGTGCTAAGTGTGAATGATTGTGTTTGATAAATCACAGACTGCAGTTCCAGTTTTATAACTGTTTTTTAAAGCTTCTTTCATTACTGTTTTCTATCGGAGCAGTTTCAAATGCTGTCCTGTGAATCCAGCAGAGTTAGTGTAAATGATAAAGTTGTTGAAATCTCTCAGTTATTTTTAAAACCTCGGTGTTTTTTTTTTCTTCATTTAATGTTAATAATGACAAAAGGCCACATATTCGTCTGTGCTTTACAATCAGCAGTCAATCTTCTGAATTTCTGAGAAATAATTGATTTTACAGTATGGGTTCAAAAGGATGTTGGTGCAGGAGGCTAGTGGGATGCACTGTCTTAAAGATTCCAGGAGGCAAATACAAGAGCAGTATGAGAAATGCACTGAGGATGCACATCTGGGAACAATCTAATTATCAAACTGAACATGTTGCAATGCTAACTGTATACTCAGCACGTTCTCTTTACAGCAGGGATGTTACATCAGCAGTTAGAGAAGGAAAACTCCCTGAGGACTGGTTAGGTCATCTGCAAATTTCAGCTTGAATCTTTTTTGCCTGTTTTTTTGAGGGGTGGAATTCTTTCTTTCTCTCCTTCTCTCTTTCTCTCTTTCTCTCTTTCTCTCTTTCTCTCTTTCTCTCTGTCTCTCTCTCCCCACCCCCTCTTTCATTCTTTGTCTCTTGCTTTGTCTCTGTCTTTCTCCCTCTCTCTTTCTCTCTTTAGCTCTCTCACCCTCCCTCCTCAATCTTTTTTCTTTCTTCCTTCTTTTTCTTTCTTTCTTTGTTTCTTCCTTCCTTCCTTTCTTTCTTTCCTTCTTTCCTTCTTTCCTTCTTTCTTTTCTTCCTTCTTTCTTTTTCTCTTTCTTTATTTCTCCCTTTCTTTCTTTCCTTCTTTCTTTCTTTCTCTTTCCTTTGTAAACATGCTAAATTAAACTTCCGTGATCTCTGGAACTAAAGAATAGGTATAAAAAATAATTATTCTTATTTCTGAAACCACAAATAAGAGTAATATGAGAGTGATAAAAGAGTACAGTCATAAAAATCAGTAGTTGGTAGAATCGCGATGGTTCATAGTGATCTGGGACTGTATCTCCTACTTTAATAGGAAACTGCACTATTTTTCTATCAACTGTTATAATTGTATCAATTTTCTTTAAACTTTTCCATTTTTCTTTGAAGATTGACAGAAGATAGGATGTCATCACATTTCAATAATGTGATATATAGAACATCATGTGCTAAATTCATCCTTGTCAGTTGTAATCTATAGCTTGTCATGTTGAATTATTTCTGGGATGTATTTGGCTGAACCATGGCTCAGTAATTCTTTTACAGAATCTACTGAGTACTGTCTAGGTAAACACTATGATAATGAAGCTTTCCACTAGAGAAATTAGTTCCTGTTACACTACCCATCATCATGATTGCAACCTTGATAACAAAGTGTTCATTTCATGGTCAGCTGTATAGTTTGTCCTTGAGAACCTGGACCTATCTGCAGTATATTGTTGAGATCTAGATGCCACACTGATTGTAAATCCCTTGTTATTAAAAGGGACAAAAAAATGTCACCTAGTAAACTGATTATTTTATTTTATTTAAATTGGTAGTTCTTTAATCACAAATTCATCCTGCTTCTCTTTATCAAAAACATTCAGGGGACTTTGAATTAAGATCCTGGTGCCTTCAGTACTGTTTGTAGTGCAAAGCCATACCTGATGGTTAAAGTAGTCTGACCTCTTCTTTGGATTTGTGCTGGATAATACCGGTTGTTGTCATTGAGGTGAGAAATTATTCCAAATCCCCATGTGCTATTAGGCACTAAAAAAATTTCTTGCTTGTTCTGTACAATTTTCTGATTTTATCCCCTTCCAGCAAATGTTATGGTTTGCCTGTGTTACGATTTGCCTGTGACATTAACCAGTTTTGTTAATTTTCCCAAATAATAATTTAAAAAGCTAGTACTATTGTTATCTATGTCTTTCTATGTATCTTCAACTTGCAGGTGGCTGTATTCCATGTAAAAGATGTAATGGTATAAGTATTTCACTATTTGTTTGGATTTTTTTAAATACAGGTAGAAAATTTTAAAATGTTTTCATATGGAGGAAGGAAGAACAAGTGATATTACAGAAATGTGTTACTTGGAATGCAAGTAAGTGTAGTCTGATAATCACGAAACCTTGTCCTTGCGAAGTTTACTTAAGAAAAGAATATGCTAGCCCAGGTTCCTTAGTCAGTATCAACAGTTGCCTTCTGCTGATAATGAAGAATAACTACCTATATTTGATGAACTTCTGCGTGCATTTGGCAAACTAAATTAGAATTGACTAGAAAAGCCCTGAAATAACTATGATTTTCCAGAGCCATTTTTAGGTAGCTCCTAAAGAAGTTTGCTTCCAAATGGATACTGGCTTCTGAAGTAGATTGGAAATACATAATTTGAGCAAACATGCTCTTCTGCTGGAACTAGAAGTGTTTCTACAGATATGCCAGAGTCCTGAGCCCACCAGGCTGTGTAGTGATAGTATTTGATGTGTTAACAGTATACCTCTGATGTAAAAGGATACTGTATCACTTTATTTCCTTTCACTGTGGAAAAAAAAATGGTAGGGAATTGTGCTTCCACTAAATGTACAGAAGGAGCCCTGTATCCACATAAACTCACAGTCAGTCAACAGTTGAAGGTGACTTGAGAATTACACACTGGTCAGTCGCATCCAAAACTACAAAGTCTGAAGAAATTATGGATGGGAACAACAGTACATGGTAAGCGTACATAGTCAGGGATATGCTATTGTGTTGTCTTTAGACTCGTGTCAAATTATAGGAGAGAGAGCTGATGTCTGAGACTAGTAGTTCAAAGAAAGTTGGTGGAGACAAAGTGTAATGGATGTTCCCCTACTATTCTCCAATACTGATCTTTGTGAATAAAAATACATTAGCAGTGACAGACCAGATGGGATGTAGTTTTGCTGTCTAGTGAAAACTCAACTGTCTAGTAGCTGAAAGCAAATTAGTTATTCTAAAAATCATATGAATTACAAAAATAAAGGTCACCTGACAAATTTAATTGCTTAAGCATTCATTACTCTTTGGACTAGTTCTAAAAAGTTGAAATAGCAAGTTTAGTGAAAGAGAAATAAAAGTTCATAGAACAGATATCAGATCATGAAAACAGTAAAAAAAAAAATCATTGGAAAATCCAGCACTAATAAATCATATATTAGTGATTCATCTGATTATTTCAAGGCATTGAAAGAAATTCTTGTTGTGAAGTTTGCTGTGGAGTTAAATTGATAGAACTCATTTTAGTAGCTCCAAAGTGTGATATTTACTTAAAGAGACATATAAAAATGAAAATGAAAATGAAAATGAAAATGAAAATGGAAAAAAAAGGAAAAAGCTTTAAACTAAATCATAAAGTGACAAATCTATCCTTCTGTGATTTAGAAACTTTATTTAGAACTACATCTGTCTAGCAACAGTCTTAAGTAGTAAAT
>VZSC01015437.1:322973-341464 GCA_013398225.1 Steatornis caripensis
GAGTCAGCTGCTCCCCCCAGCTTTGTATCATCAGCAAACTTGCTGAGGGTACACTCTGTCCCTTCATCCAGCTTGTTGATGGATACTTTGAACAGGACTGGACCCATTACGGACCCCCGGGGAACACCACTAGTCACAGGCCTCCAACTAGACTCTGTTCATCTAGTTTGTTGATGTTCATCTTAGTTTTTTCAGTAGCATAAAACTTATCTCCAATTATCTTGCAGAGTGAAAAAAGTTGTGTTTGAAATGTGAACTGGAGATCCATGAAAGTTTGGCTTTCGTTTGCCATCTTTGGTGACCTACAAATAGTTTATCGTAAGTTACCAAATAACATTGGTTTGCTTTTGCATTCATTGGCAATGTCAGCACTGTGCTTCTGGGCTCCAGTTCAGTGAATCACTCCTGTTAAAGGCGTTTATGAATGTACTTAATACCAATCAAAGTCAGCTGGAACCAAGAAAGTACTTAACTGCTTATTCAAAAATAAGACTTTCAATTATTCTTACAATTGATGTCCTCTTCTCTGGGAGCTGAAGAAAAGGATTACAGTGGCTCAGTTTCAGCCTTTATGATTATCAGTGTCTCAGATCCAATGTAAGTGTCTCAGCTTTGAGAAGATTCAATAGCCAAGGTATTTCAAAGATAGCATATGGTAGCAAGTTCCAGAGGAGAATTAAAATAGAATATTTGAAGAGAAAGAAAATGTTCTCTTTGTTCTCTTTCACAGTTCATTTTAAAGATACTTCTGTCCTCACCAAGTGTCTTAGGGACTTATTAACATGTAATATTATTTGGGTTTTTTTCATTTCACCTTGTGGTAGGTCTGCCATAGGTTAGGCAGAAACAAACATTGCACAAGTTCTAAAAAAACCATGATGATGTAAGAGGTGACAAAATACAGGAGTTGAAGGAAAAAGCTAAGGACTACAGGAGTGAAAAAGGAGCGATGATTACCAGAGGAGAGACTTCAAGTAGAGTGAAAATGAAAAAGTTCTAGTTTTATTTCCTACCCTATCTGTTTCTATAATAAATAGTTTTCTCTCAATTTCCATAGAGATCATATACAAGTACCCAGACGTAATAGCTGTCATTCAGAACAGTAGCTGTTAGTAGCCCTCTACTTCTTATCTTCTCCAGAATTATTGTCCTTGAGATATTCCTACCATACAGAAGACATCTTAGGATACATAATCACCTTGAGTTCTTTTCATGTGTTATATAAATTATTACTAGAAGAAATAATGATGATCTGTGATCTCACTACTTCACTTCTATGTTGAACATTTGAAGCAAATGTACATATTAAACATTGCCTCTGATTATGAATTTTGTTTTCCGTTTAAATAGGAATTAATTACTGTAAACTTTAACTTCATTTTCTTCAGCATGATCCATGATGGCCAGTAAACCAAATGTCATTTTGTAACATGATCCCTGAATTTGCTCCCTGTGTAGTAAATTATGCCTTCAGAGCTGTTGGAATACACATCAAACTAGTTAAGCCCACGAACCACCTAGTGTGGACTCACTTACTAGTCTACACTAGTGCTGATGCTGCTATAATTTATATGGGTTAATTCTGTTAAAATAAATTAACAATCTGATAAGGCCATCTGATAAGTACCACAGATGGCACTGATGTAACTGTGTTTAGATTTTTAATATAATATGTCTATGTTGAGAAATCCTATGTAACCACAAAATATAAATTACTCTTTAATGTCTTTAACAAAGGAGGTAGACTCTGAATGCTTGTAGACTTCGACATCTCCTTGCGTTTGCATTTAAAATAAAAGTTAAGCAACATGAGTAAACAAGAAATAAAATAATTCATTGCCATTTTCCCACTTTATCTGTTATAAAAGCATTTCATAAGCTTATTTTGGTTCTAAGAAAAAAGAAAAATTCTCTCTTCACAAAGAACAACAGCTGGTTAGCAAAAAAACTCTCTGTGAGTTTCCACTCCAATATAGAAAAAAATTTTGCTACATTTAAGGAAAAACACCTCAAAGCATAGTCTCTTTTAAGTTTTTGCAATGTCAATTTCTTTTGTAACATCTGAGGACAGGAAACTGACATATTGTGCACTTTTATTTTTCCATTTCATGTTCATTTTTATGCAGCATTATTCTACTTAGCATTATTCTCCAACATTTCTTTTTCTTTTCTGTTTTCCACTTAAATGAGTTTCTAAAATCTCCTTGATTTCATCAATTTTCCAGCTAACTGTATTCTGTTGTATAAATACCAACCCTTCTCCTGTACTACTGACTTAAAATTGGATTGCTTCCACTTTTGCTGATGCCACCTTCATATTACAATCTTTTCCCTTAGACTGGACTCCCAAATAATTTTCTTTCAGATTCCTGTTATTGCTGTTGGTTATCAGATTGCAGTCATTCCTTATTTCTACTTTAGTGCTTCTAGGTAATTAGTAATAACATAGGCAAATGGTAGTCAGTATCAACCCTTTAAAAAGAATTGACACAGTATATAACAGCTCTAAGGTTCTGCCTTGCCAAGCAAAATTGCTGGTTGAAGCTGTTGGTTTTTACACTGAGTTTCCAAAGGGTGAAGTGACTCTTTGAAATCACACAGCAAGTGTGTCTGGTGGGGAAGCAAACTACATGTTCACTTGTTATGATGCAGATGTTGTATCAAGATAGTACGTATCCTTGTACTGTGGACTTTTTGTGTCAAAATGAGTCTGTTAAAAAAATCATCTGAGAGGAAAACTTATTTTGCTGAAGTGGTTTAAATCAAATCAGTACCAAAGCTGTTTATTGTTAACAGCACATAAGTAAGTGGTAATCACTGAATTATACATTTGGGACCAATAACAACAACAAAAATACATACCACACAATACTAAACACTTACAAAACATTAGTAAACACCTAGAGATTTCCAGGCATCCTTCTGTAGCAAATCCCAAGATGATACAATTCCCTGCTACACAAACACACGTGCAAGAGCATACGGTTGCGTGCACACACAGTTGTGTGCACACCACGTGCCCTTACAGTCCCTGGGTGTTGCAAACCACTTCCCTGGCCATCTGGGTCACTGCCACATGCTGACTTCTGCTGTGGCAGAACGAGCGCACTGTCTGTACCTGCACCTGTGCTGCCCCTGCAGCCCACTGACCCACACGCTGGTAACGAAGCCTCCAGCAAGGTCCCACAAGCACACGTCGGTGTGGGGTCCCTCCTCTCTGTCCTCCACTGTGATGGCCCACAGTGGGGTGCAGGTGCCTGGACGTGCCCCACAGCCAGGCTGCTCTGTCCGTCCCAGCAGCGCTTGGGGTTAGTCTTGTACACAAAGCGTTTCTGTGTTAGTCTTCTTTACATTAATGAGGGGCCTGCAGTAGCCACAGATCTCACAAAAAAAGGAATGAGCTCATTCCAGATTTAAAAAAAAAATAAAATTATTTAGTTTGTCTCCGATATTTTTAAGGTAGGTTTAAAGCAATAATGGCTGCACACAATAGAAATAAGAAAGTGCAATGGGAAGGCATCTGACAAAGTTTCTCCTGAAAATCAATATATAAAAAATAATAAGAGTTTGTCTTATGCAATATCAATATTTGGATGTACATGTGATCTTGTGTTTAGGTCATAAATATAGATTTAATAACCTTCCCTTATTTGGCTCTATAGAAGGAGGGATAGCACATGTAAGATGGAACAACGTAGCGTGGTGCGAGAATACATTTATCCTCCTGTAATAAGGCAATGAAACTTAATTATACTTGTATACTTCTGGTCTTTGCCTCCTGAAAAATATATATGCCTTCTCTGGAAACCCCATTATATGCAGTTACTTTCTAAATAATCTAATTATGTATACAGAAATGTGACCTTTAAATAGGGAGATGAGCATTCCAGGGAGAGAATGCTCAACAACAGCAAGTGTAGCCCTGCTCACCAATTTTTAATTAGGAGGATATCTTTTAATTAATTATTATTGTTTTCCAATAAAGCCAGTTAATAATAGAAACTATTATTCACTGATACAGTCTTCCTTAGCTTCTCTTAGGAATGTTTGAGAACTTATTCACAATGCTTTTTTAGGTGCAGATAGCAATGAACTCCGATTGATTATTGCTTTTGGTGCATTACCATGCACATTGTTTTCCGACAACTTATTTGTTTAAAATTGAAATCTTGAGTTGTTTACAATGTGATTGTTTCTGTTTTGAGACCAATTTTATTTTATTTACTATTTTGCTTGTCTTAGTTCTTTGTATTTTTATATTTTTGTCCGTTCTTTACTCTCTTCATTAAAGCAAAAGATACTTAGCTGGGCTGCTTGCAGATATAGCTGTAGTTTTGATGCCATTTCCAGTCAACCTCAGCATTGTGTTGATTCGTGTTGAGAACTCATTTCGAGTAAGCAAGCATTTCATTTTGCAAGTCCAAATAAAAGTGCGTTTGGTAGGATTGAATGCTTTTGCATGTTCAGATTTTAGTTTCAAATCTTATAAAGTCAATACGTATATGTGTGAGGAAGTTTGAACATGGTATTCTGTGTGTTGTAGTTATCTTCAATGTTCATGCTAAACTGTTATTCATCTCAGGCTATGTGCTGACAGAAACCAGACAACTTAAATCTGATTAGTTAGGCTTATCGTCAATAAGTTGCTACTACAGGCATAGGGCTTTTACTTTTTTATATATATATACACATATTTGTTTCAGTGATTCCTTCTGGGAATATAGGAATTAAAGGTTGTTTAGTTCTGTAAATTCTTCTGAATGTAGAAATTGCTTATTATTCAAAACAGGCAAATTTGCTTTTAAATATCACTTTTCACATAGATAACATCATATGAATTTGAAGGACTATGAAAATACAAGGCCTAATTCTTGTACTGCACATGTTTTACTTGGTTTGGAGTTGGGTGGGGAAGGTGCATCAATCTAGTTCTAAATTATCTGGATTTCAAATTAATAACATGGCTGCATCTTAAGAGCCCCATATAATCTGCTCTAAGAATCAGCGAGTAAGGGGATTATCTCCTTTTTCTAAACCTGACAAAACATATCTATTTACAAAGACCTCTTCTCTATCTCATTTATTTTTAAATGCTCCTGCGTCAAGTCTTTCTGAATAGAAGAACATCTGAGAATCAGGTGGGATTTCTCCCCATGGGCACCAGCACCTAATGCTCAACCACAAAAAAAGCTCTAAGGAGCTCAGTAGGGCAACTTGTGTTGTTAATGTGATGTTATAGGAAGGAAAAATGTGTTCTGGTCAAAATTATGTGAGAAGAAACAGAGCTGAGAGTCATATGCAGTAGCTCTCAGTTCTTCGTTCTGTGCTCAGTAAAACACATTGATTGTAGAATAGCTTTTTTCCTGCAAGGACGCTGTAGCATTAAGCACTGAATGAGTACAGTAAGTAAAAATCAAAGTAACTCTAGTTCATAATTTGGTGCCTGATTTTAGCCCAATTTGCCTGCTGCAGTCTTTCCTAACATCATATAACTTCATATTATCTTTGTCCTTCCAGGAAAAAGCTTGTGTGTGTATCTCGTGTGAGTTTATGGGGTATTTGCACATATAAGAAATATTTTAAAAACAGGCCATAGTCATGCATTTATAATTGTGTGTGAAACTGGGAAAGTGTCGGGACAGGAAATATTTTTTACTGTTTTTTCTTCTGTACTCTCAGTATAATCCACGTTAAAAATCTTAGCTGCATTTTCAGCTAGTCTAAACTGCCTTCAGTAGAGGCACTCTTATTTATATCCTCCGAGGCACAATGCTATTAGGACTGTTACTCCTGTTCTTTCATCAGCTATATAAGGACAAATCCAGCTGCACTGAGCTCCTCCAAAAAGGAGCAGAAGTAAAGTTATTGAGATGTGGGTAACCCCTATTCATATCCCTCTTCTCTTGATTTGGGGAGATAAGAGATGGAGAGGCTGATCTAAATCAGTTGGCAAAACTATTTAGAGTCAGACTGCCTTAAACTACTTACACTGAGGTTGTTGGCCAGCCATCAGTCTGTTGATTGGCACACATATGTGATTCCAATTCCAGCTAGGCAAAATTCCAGATTGTACTCAATACAGACTTCAGCTTTGCTTTGAAAAAAGAATGTTCAGACAGCTTTAGTTTTCATTCTAAAGTAAAATGAAAAGCAAACTATGGAATCTCAAAAATTATTGTTGAGTTCTGGGGTGATGTTAAAGGAGGCAAGAAAGGTACAGGGAGTTCCTTTTGGACAGTTTAAACTGGCCTACTGTGAGGTGTTAGCAGGAGGTGTAAATTAAAGGTCAGTAGGGAATTGTTATAACTTGCCACCTCAAATAAAGTTTTGTTAACTGCGTTTTTGGTGGCGCATTTTCTGTTCCTCATCTTTACCTGTGCCAGCCTTAGGATGTGTAGGATGTCGTCGCTAATCGAAATTTATTTGTTGCCCTGCTCCAAATTCCTGGTTCAACAAGTTGGTTTCAGTGACAGTTAAATTACTCTGATAAAAACATTATCGAAACTAGGTTAGCTGAGGAGTAGTATGAAAAAGGTTTTATAGCAGATGTCATTCATGACAGTCTTCTGTTGTCTGCAATACTGCATGAGGAAAAGTTTCAGGAAATTGGCTTGGATTTTATTTTATTTAAAAGCCAAATTCTAAGAAGAAAACAGACATCATCAAAAACAGTTTCTGCTGCAGAAATTCTAGCAATGAGATCTTGTCTGTGACACTGAAAACACAATAATAGAAATGCGTTTTCTACCTAGGGCAGCTCCTTCACAAACACACCCCTTCCCTCTCATGCTTTGCTGCATGCTCCTGGAGACTTTTTCCAAAGAGCTAAAAGGAGAAGCTTGTAGTCTACAAGGAGCACCTTCATGCTGTACACGTGGCCCTTATCCGCCCTGAATGCATTGCTATCAAGTTGCAGCAATGCACAGCTACATGTGCCCTGGTGAGCAGGGGAGGTGGCTGACTTTGCTAAAACAGTCACATTGGCACGGTGCAGAATCCAGGCAGCACAAGAGAAATCAGTGTGCTCCCTTTTTGGTACACTCTTCTTCTGTGGCCCTCACTGGGATGACATTTCATTTGCAAAGAAATTAAGTAAAATTTTGGTCTCTGTCTTCTCAAAAAATTCCGTTTCCATAATTGTTCACAATGGTGTGCCACATTTTGATAAAAGAGTGGATTTCAATATGTGTACTGTTGTTCTTATGGGCTCTACTTTGCTTTATTGTCTGCGCATATTATTGATGGTTTTTCAGTGTTATGTATGGTTCACTGCTCTCATTTTCACTTACCTTTATTTAAATACCAAGTTGTCTGCATTAAGGCAAGTCCTGGCTTTTCGGTATTAAGGCAATAGAAATCCATCTATAGCATACCATGGACTAAGTATAGTTGGGTTTTTTGCTGAAAGATAGAATGTTTTAGGTGGAGTGGAGGTAGATGAACATAGCTTTTTTCTTGCTCCATTTAGCAGTGGCATGCTAGTGGCCTTGTTCTCAATCTCATGTCAGGAAATGTCCATGTGCAGGTAACAAGTGACACTATCACTTCAAAGTTCTTTAAAATATGAGAAGCAGCTGTCAGTGAAGAATGAGACTAAGCCACTAAAAATGAAGAAGTGATGGAGGCTGTTGTAGAGAAAAATAAAGAACTAATGCTATTTAAAGCAGGATAATATGAAAAGGGGTACAATGTGACCAGGATGGGGATCTGCCAGTTATGTACCTTCCTATAGCACATCCTGCCAGCAATGCATTTCTTCTGTGGCTGTAATGAAGTTATTCCTGATAAAAGGTGCCAGCAATGCACACATTAACTTCCTCAAAAATTTTCCCATGGATATAGATGAGTTGATTTGGGCTGAATAATTTTCATCTTCCTATAGCTGCAAGACTATATCCACCCTTGCATGGTAAAATTGAATCTCCGCTATAATTCCATGAAACAAACACCCAAGATTCTGGGGTTTCTTTGCTTTTGTAATCAGCATGCTAGACATGATTATATATAAAATGAGGATAGAAATTCATTCATCTGTAATTATGTGATCTCATTTGGCATGTAAGTATATGATAAGAAATCAGTGATTAAATTTCCTTTCAAAGTCTTTCTTCATCAGTCACAAAACAAGCTCAGTAATTATCCCTTAGTTACTGTGAGAATTGTGCCCTCATTATTGCATTCCTAATTGTTTTCAGTTAAGGAAATTCATTTTTATAGATCATTCAGCTGACTCTTTCAAACTGGTTGATTCTTCATTGTTTTCAGCGTAGAAAGCAGGGCCTATAGATTATGTTAAACGAAATTTGTATTTTCCTGCTGGCACTTACAATAGGATACATGCTACATATATACCTGAGTATACATTATATTTTGTTCTTCTGTGAGATATTTGAATCCAAAATGTTTTATAAATATACACAGAACATCCCAGCAGAGCCCTGTAGTTTGCCTGAAACTGCCAACAGCTGCATCATCGAAGAAAAATCAGTTTTATGTTGTAACTGTTGGTGAGATAAACCCATTCTCTGTGTGGAAATGTCATGTTCATCATCCAGTTAATTCTGCAGACAGAATCTGTATGTTTTTAACCACTAGCTTGCAAGTGTCTTGTTCAGGAATTTTTATTGTATCCCTTGAGATAAATTAAACATGGTTGTGCTTAAATATGCAAGATTTCATACCAAATGCATTGTACACAGTCCTACCACTGTAAGTGGTTCTACAGGGAGTCTGCAAAGGTGCAACACGAGCCGATTCCTTATGCGCAATTACACTGGCACCCATCCCATGATTGTCAGCATGTGGCACCTCAGCCCAGCACTGGGTCCATCCCCTAGCCCCGCTCTGCTGCCCAAAGGTGGCCTCTGAGCGCTCCCTTCCATGACCAATTGATTGCTACAAGACAACACTGCGGCATTTTGTGTTTCATCACCAAGGGAAATTTCACTCTCTTACAGAGAGTCCTTCTGTCCTGGCATTCCTGCGTCCAGCCACAACACCTTCTGCATTTGGGCCTTCTTACACTTCATGACAGGTCATTCCTTGATCACAAATTACCAGTGCTGAGCAGCTACAATTTGAATTTCCCCTTCACACTACTGAGTGTACACACAACTCTTGTAACTTGACCATATTTGCTGGGTTCTCAGTAGGTCAGCAAAATGGCAGTTTTGTGGCAAAAAGACTGCTTTTTCAACAGATACAGAGTCTTTGAGGATGGAGACACTAGAACTTAAGTTGACAGTACTTGACAGAACTTTCTACCAAAAGCCAAATAACATAGGCCTTATCTCCTCCTCCCCTCCTGTATCTCAGTTATTTGAAGCCATTGAATCATTTGGGTAAAAACTTTCAGAAACTATGACTTTGAACCAGGCTTTCCTCTTCTGTCTTCCTTTCAGATAGATGAGATCTGGAAAACTTTAACCCACTGAACAGTCATACTTTGGATGCTTTATGATTCATCAAAGCTGAATTTGTGCCTCTCATTCTGCCACTTACACTAAACTATCTCATCTCCATCATTGGCATAATTTTGTTTCAAGGAGGTATTCGGTCATTTTTAGCAGACAGAGGAAAATCCAGATAGCCTATGAAGAGAACTCTTTGGGGTAAATTAATCCCACCACCTGATGTGTTGATATGTGCTTCTGTCTGTTCGTTTTATACATCAGGATTTCTATTTTTGCATTTGAATAAACTGTGACAGAAAGTGAATTAATTCTCGAGATGAAATAAATTGCCTAGGTGCATGTAGTATGTTGGTCTATTGTAAGACTGTTCTAAGTGTATCAAAGTTTTTTTTTTTTTGAATCAAATAAATATTTCAGAATATATGCAAATTTTAATGACTGATATGCCTTACTAAAATGTAATGTAGTCTTCATTGAAGGATGTCAGCAACTTTCACATCAGTGATTATTGGAGCTGATAGCCCTGACTTCAAAGTGGTTGTGTCAAACAGAAATCCATTATTGTCAAAAATAAGATAAAGGGGGTTTAAGGACCAGGAGTTGTGAGGTCACCGGTAATCTTTATCTGCCTTGGCTTCAGCTGGATACAAACAAAACTGTCATTTTTTTAGCATTAGATGCTACATCAGCTGAAGTCTAAACCACCATTACAGCGTTAGTTCTGAATGCTTGGAAAACATTTTGTAGATAGTATCATGAACTAAGAGTTGCGGGACTTTTTGAAAAAACATCAGCAAAAGAGTTGATAAAGGTCTGTTTGGGAATATAGACTTAAAATAAGAAGTCTGTAACATATGCAGCAGTACTGGAAGAAGCTTGATGGCACACTAAGTTCTCTGTTTGTGAGTTGGTAGACATACGTATTCTAGTAAGTATGAATTACAGCTAAAAATTTATATTCTGCAAATGCTTTCCTCCTCTTATAGCCATCCTTATTTTAAGGAGGGCGTTTTTCTTACTATTGCAACAACTCTTAGTATGTTTTTCCAATTCACAGTATCACAGAATCACAGAATGGTAGATGTTGGAAGGGACCTCTGGAGATCATCTAGACCAACCCCCCTGCTAAAGCAGGTGCTCTTAGAGCAGATTGAACAGGAATGCATCATTCCACTTCAGAGGGAATATCTACTTTCCTCATATTAATGCATTTGTTTCAGATATATTTGAAGCTGATTAATTCAAATCAGCAAATTTTAGGGTTTTTTTTTTTTTGGCTAAGTATCACCTTTCTAAAATTTGGGAAGTTTTTCTGCAAAAATACTAGTCTAAATTTACTTTCTTATGTGCAGGTTAAGGCAATTGAAAATGTTTACCATAAGTTGCAGTGCATTAAAAATGGAATAAATGTTGGTATGTCGATCTATACACACAAATATATACTTAAGGAGAAAAATGTGATTTTGCTGCACCAAAAAATCAGACCTTATCTCTAAGCATTTTATTGAGACACAAATATACGATTTATTTTTGAGTTACCTTCCAAGGAAACACATTGCCTTTGAGATCAGTTTTGTGAGTTTCAGGGGTTATCTGATGCACTGAAGATTGCAGGAGATTTTTGAATAACGTAAGTTAGGATCTGAAATTTTACAGATTAATCTTGAATCACTTGTGGTGCAAATCTGCAAACCTCCTATATCTGGCCTGAGTCAATATGCATGCTTTTCAGACTGCTTTTTGTCCCCTCACAAGAGAGTCACAAGTCAGGTTGTTGAAGGTGAGGAAATACACTTTTTTTTTGTGCTAGCCAATAAAGCAACAGCTATTGAGACAAGGTTACTTTGATTCTTACACCACTGTGATAGTTCTTACAGAGATAATTTAAAGACATGAACCTAAAAGAAATGTCTTGGATGATCCCTGTAAGCTGTGTATTTTGCTGTAAAGCAATTAAACCTGTGAAATTAAGATGAATAAGATGGTTGTACTATTTATACTGTAATAAGGCAAGCTGTGTAGTAGAATAACAGTACAGTACTTGGACTATAGCGCTCTCATTTTTCAAGGGTGACAGGCAATTTCACACCTCCAGAAAATTGGATATAGTAAATTCAAAGTTTTACAAATTAGGACATTTTCAAAGGGGTGGGAAATACACAAATATTTTCAGACTGAAATTAAAAAAATGGATGTCAATGCTGCATACATACATATGTAGGTCTGTATATACATATATTTATAGATTTATGTATAGAGGTGAACAACGGATGACAAGGACAGGCTACCACAGGAGTAAGCTTCTTCCTAATCTCTCAGAAAAATATGCCAGAATTGTCTGTCAGTCAAGAGAACTTTGATATCTTGAACTCAAGGGGCGAGATCCTCAAACACTATAAATTGCTATCACTTTTCTGAAATCATTCTAGATGTAGAGGAGCAAAGGATCTGCTCCAGTGATTCTTCTGTAATAGAGTATGAGAGAGTGTGATGTCATTCACATAATATGTAGAAATAACAGAAGTTAGAATGGGAAAAGATTTATTAAGATGTTTCTATACAAAATAAGCAGTTCCCAGTGCTCTGTCGATAATGCTTTTCCAATGTGCTGACACCAGTATTGGTAAACCAGGAGAAGTCCAGTCATTATATTCCCCTCCATTCTAAAAATGCTGAGTAAGAGGTTGGTGCTAGGTATGTTATGTTCTGTCTGTATGACTGGTATGTAAGACTGGTATTTATTTTTGAACAGTTTGTTGGTTAACTGCTGCCACAGTAACCAGTGCGGCAAAGGGAGTACAAAATATTATTGATTCCCACTTCATAAAATAGTTGCTTTAGAAAGATTTCTTACTGGGCTTTGTAATACAAAATGAGCTGAAATCCAGATTGAGAGACTGGAGCGGCCAGGAGTGTACATTACAGTAGACCTTCTTCTCGGAAACCTCAAAAGGGGAACTGAGGGACTGAACAAATTGCACTCATCTCTTGAAGGTAGCTTTAAGTCAGAAAGGAGCATGCTGCTTGCATACTAAGAAGCATGCAAACTGTGCTAAGTAAAAAATTTCAGATAACAGGAATTTTTATCCTGAACTAAATTAGTTGCAAATGATTTAACAGGTTAATTTTATTTCCAAAGGTGCAGTGATCGTCTCGAGGACTTGAGCCCGCTAAGTCTTCAGGTATGTTATTTATACTTTCTGTAGTAAAACAGCTTGTTCTGAATATGTCTTTTGTTACTGTTTGCAGTTATGTTGCAAGAAAGTTAATAATGAAATAGTTTTAGTCTTATCTTTACAAATGTTATGATTTTTTCCTACACAGAAGAGCTAGGTTGTATATTGCATTCTTTCGGTTGCTCGTGGCATGTTGATCTCAAGTAATATTTCTCACTATTCTTAAATAGATGGAAGAGTTTCAATTGATTCATGTTCTGATAAGTTTTGTTCTCTTTTGTGACTTCCACTCTTAAATCATGAAATCTGAAAAAGTAAGAAAAACTTAGTGCAATCTCTTCATGATTTTATTAAGCCTTTCTTTATTGAACCTCAGTTTTGTCAGAATGTGTATCAAAGCTTGAGTTCCTGCAACTTATTATTTCAGAACTTAGCTTTCCATTTTATATAAAATAAGACTCCAGACCCAAGACTATGGAGAGGAAAAAAAATACAGAAGAAATGGAATTTTAGAGACTCGGGAATTAGAAAGCAAATAAAAATACAGAAATTTTTGAAATAAAAAAGATCCTTTCTATTGTTAGTGTTTGATTTAATGGTTGCTAGTGCTCTTCATTCATGTTTGTGGTTACTTGTGCACTGTGAGTGAGAGGCTAGAGAAGCTGTAAAGCATACATGCATGCATCTGGAGAACTAATCAGTGAGTTCTTCAGGGTTTGTTATATTGCCCTGTAATCCTGCAAGTATGCTTGATCACACAATTTTACTCTTCAGGGCCTGGAAAGACTTTTCAGGATTTCCTGCCTTCCACAGCCCATGCTAGGTAAAGGTCTCTCCCCTTCTTTATATGTATTTTGTTTTCAGGTGTCTTCTGGTAGACCCATCATCATCATCATAAATAATAAATGTCCATTTTCAGATCTTTTGTTCATGCAGCAACTCAAATGGGACCTGGATGCATACAGCTGTTACATGAAACGTAAGATTTACACACATATGGGTGGTATGCTTTGTTTATGACCCACGAGAGCTGCTGCTAGTGTTCAGAGCAATTGTCAGCTCCTCTAATGCACCCCACATCAGCCACTATAAAAATCTCTGATCCCATTTCACCAACAGGCAGTGAACCAACCAGCAGTAAATATATCCAAGCTGGCTCGTCGTGCAGCAGTGCTACTCAGAAATGAAAAGTTTCTGTCTCCAGTGTTGCCACCTAGTTAATTCCAAGCATGCTGCTCTTACCTTCAGATTAACTTCTGATAAGTGATATGTGATTTCAATGGTTTTGGGCCAGTTCTCAGTAGGTGACTATCCTAATAATTTTGAATTTGATTAACATGTTTTGTTGGCTGCTCAAGGAGGACAGAAGTTAAACAGGTCATGGGAAAGGAACGGCCTTGTTACTCCCAGGGCTGCATATTCTGTCATGAAACAATTAACTGGTATCAGTCTTCCAAACCAATAACCAGGACTGTGACTGCAAATTCAAATGATGCTCCTAAACCAGTTGTTATTTCTAGCCCATACTCTTTGCATTTGATGTTAAAAACTGATCTGTGAGAACAATATACTATAACAACCACGAAATATTTGTCAGTACAACAATGAGTTTTGTTTCAACATACACTGTAGCTTCAGAATATCCCTCAAACCTATAAGGAGAGTTTCAAATGGCACCATCACTCTACTTTCTTTTCTGAAATTTTCCACTCTCTGTTCTAGCACCTTTTCACTTTCTTCTTTGTTTTGTTGCTACCTCTGGAATCAGCTTTGTCACAAACCCACTGAAAGGACTGAAAATCCAATACCAACAATTAAAACAAGTCATCAGAACTGATACTAGCTGCATCTGTGTTCTTTTCTTTCCACTAGATCTTTCCCCATCCTTTGCCTGTGCTCTTAATTTAAATGGTAAACCTTTAGGTTATTTAGTGTCTTATGCATTTATATGGTGTGGTACAGCAAGAAACTCCTCTTATGCTGTCGTCTTTTTCGGGTTTTGGTACTGAAAAAATATGATAAATAACAGAGGGAGAGATTAGCATCTCCCCACAGGTTATGCAGATGCAGCCAAAGAGCAGTTCCCCACAATCCTCATTTCTTTCTTCTTTCGGACCTAGGCAGAGTCATGACATTGCAAAACAAGTCTGGCAAAATGCTAATACTGTAATTATCAGTATAATTCTTAAACCTGAGTAGAATTTCAGACCATCACAGAGACTAAGCTCCTGAGGAGCAGAGACAGGTTAGGCTGCTGTCACCATATCGTAAAGCCTCTCAATATGTGGAAATTGGGTTCTTCTTTAGTCACACATACTTGAACAAAGACACTGAAAAATGTAACCCCTTGATTTCTGATTTTTTTTTTCACAATGGTGGAAATGCAGCAAAAGGTGTAGGCTTGTTGTGAGTGCTTTGCTTGTTTGACTTTACTAGCTCCCGATAGTTAGCACACTGTTATGTATTTGTTCTGTGGGACACTGCTTTTAAAATTATTCTCCAAATTTTAGCTTTACTGTCTCTCCAGTGTTATTATCTCAGTTCACTTTCAAAAATTGGACTACAGTAATGGCAAAAATGAACAAGTAGAGAATGAAGTTGATGTTAAATATGAGGCTTGTCTATTAAATAGGGCTCTGAGAGGTTTAGATATAGTGGCATGTTCTTCTTGTAAAGACTCTATTTAAATGCCAGTTTTGCTGCATGTCGGTGACTTCATAAGTCACACATAATATTGGTGCACTAAAAACACTGTCTTAGCAGAGTATAAACAACATAAACTTTCTTCTACTGCTATAAAATAATGTTCTATTATAAAACAGATTATGTTGATAAGTATCAAGGTACTGTGAAGTATTACTGATGATTTTTTTTCATTCTTTCAACAATTTTGTAGGATTTCACAGAATCATAGAATGGTTGAGGATGGCAGGTATCTCTGGAGATAGTCCAGTTCAATGCCCCTGATCAAAGCAGGATCAGCTAGAGTACAAGCTTCAGACCTTGTACAGNCAAGGTACTGTGAAGTATTATTGATGATTTTTTTTCATTCTTTCAACAATTTTGTAGGATTTCACAGAATCATAGAATGGTTGAGGATGGCAGGTATCTCTGGAGATAGTCCAGTTCAATGCCCCTGATCAAAGCAGGATCAGCTAGAGTACAAGCTTCAGACCTTGTACAGTCAGGTGTGGAATATCTCCAAGGATGGAGACTTCGCAATCTCCTGGGCAACCTAGTCCACTGTTCAAAAACCTCATAGTAAAAATGCAGTCCCCCTTCTTTGCTGCAAGGACACCATGCTGGCTTATGGTCAGTTTGTCTCTCAAGATCTCCAGGTTCTTCTCTGAAGAGCTGCTTTCCAGCCAGTCAGCCCCCACCATGTACTGGTACTGAGTGTCATTGCTCCCCAGTTACAGGGTTTTGCATTTCCCTTTGTTGAATCTCTTGATGTTCCTGTTGACCCATTACTCCAGCCTGTTGAGGCCCTTGTAAATGGCAGCACATCCATCTGATGTATTAACCCTCCTTCCTGTTTTGTGTCAACTTCAGATTAGTGAGAATGCATTCTTCCTCCTTACCCAGGTCTTCACAAATGGGTTAAATAATGTTGGCCCAAGTATCCACCCCTGAGTTGAATGAACCACCAGTGAATGGCCTCCTCCTGAACTTTGGGCCACTGATCACAACACAGCAGTTTAGACAATTTTCAGTCTACCTCGGTATGCACTTATCTAACCCATTCTTCATCAGTTTGTACATGAGGATATTACGGGAAACAGTGATCAAAACCTTACTAAAGTTAAGGTAAACAGCAACCACTGCTCTCCCTTCATCTACCAAGCTCATCATCTCATCATAGAATGTTACCAAGTTGTTAAACACAGTTTTCCCTTCTTAAATCTATGGTGACTACTCCCAATCAGCTTCTTGTTCTTTATGGATTTGGAAAGGATTTTCAGGATTATTTTCTTCATGTGCCTGTAATTTCCTAGATACTCATTCTTACCCACCTTCAAGATAGGTCTAAGATTTACATTCTCCTCTTCCTCAGGAACCTCTCCCAGGAGTATCCTGTCGGTGCCCTTGTACTTGTATAAGGCTAGGCTTTTTGAGTATTCCCAAACATGACCCTACACCACCAAGCGTAAGTCTTCATTGCTCCAGACATTCCCTTTGGTTTCAGGAGTTTGGGATTCCTGAAGGCTCCTCTTGCCAATGAAGAATGAGGTGAAGAAGGCATCAAGTCAGAATTTTCTGTGTCCTTTGTCATGGGAGACCCTTCCCCATTTGGAGGTGGGCCCAAACTTTCTCTAGTCTTCCATTTACTGCTGATCAACTTGTAGGAGCCTTTCTTGTTGCCCTTTACCTCCCTTGACTGATTCAACTCCAAATACACTTTGACTGTCCTAATCCTATTCATGCACCCTCTGACAGCATCCCTGCTTCCACCTCCTGCATTCCTCCTTTTTATCTTTGCTTTTAGTCAGGAGTTCATCTATTGAGGGCTCCTGCTGCCTTTATTTGACTTCTGCACATGGCAATGGACCACCGCTGAGCTTGAAGGAGATGATTCTTAAATCAATCAGGTTTTTCCAAAAAAAAGTCAGGAAAAAACAGATAGTGAACACAAATGAGTCTACTACAAGAACTCTCCAAAAGATGACAAGCAAAATTATTTCTATATAATAAACTCATTTGATTTTACTGTTAACAGCAACTAAATTTCATTTATGTGCTTTCCTGACCCAAAGCTCTGGCATGGACACTGAGACAAAAATAACTGACAAGTGGTGGACATTACCAGTGTGGAGACTCTCTTTTTCTAGAAAATTATACCTTGTTGAGTAGTCATTGTGTCAACTTAGTTTCAGCATCTAGGATTTCAGCACAAAATTTATGTCCCATAATTGGCCATTTGATTTCTTAGAAATTCCAGCCACTATACACACAAATGACATCATAGATAATTTGCTCATTTTTTTCTTCCTACTCCTCCATTTTGTATTAAATCTTAATTAAATTAATTTTATATAAATTTTGCTGAATTGCTGTCACATTGTTTCTCTTTGTTGCTCAGTATTCCTTCCCCAATAGCTGATATTTCTCTGCAAACCTGACGTTCTCTTTAATTCCTGCTGATTTTTGTGTTGGTACCTTCTTGCTGTCTATTGTTTTTTATGTTTGATCTGGCCTATGAAACAGGATTAACAGGTGTGGAAGTTTAACCCCAGCTGGCAACTCAGCCCCACACAGCCACTTGCTCACTCCCCTCCAGTGGGATGGGGAAAGAATCAGAAGGGTAAAAATGAGAAAGCTTGTGGATTGAGATAAAGACAGTTTAATACGTAAAGTAAAAGCCTCACACACAAGCAAAGCAAAACAAGGAAAGCCCAGATCAGTGTATCTTCTGGCTGAAATGGCCATGATCTGGGTGTCATCTGGTATTGCCTATGATATCTGTTCATTGGCCTGAAGATTTCAGTGACAGAGAACAAAGATGAGACTAATATCTTTATTCAGTAAATTCAGCTCACATAAATTACTAATCTTTGTAGTGAAGGAGGCAGATGCACTGTGGTTTAAAGTCTGAAAAAAACACATTTAGTAATTGTAACAAAAGTATTCACTTGAATTAATAAAAGGAACATGTAAATGTTAGGCTGATCAGGAAGAGGAACTTGACGAGGCCTTCTACAGACAGCTGGAAGTTGCCTCACAGTCACAGGCCCTGGTGCTCATGGGGGACTTCAACCACCCTGATATTTGCTGGAAAAACAACACAGCTAGGCATGTACAGTCCAGGAGGTTCCTGCAGAGCATTGGTAATAACTTTTTAACGCAGGTGGTGGAGGAGCCAACGAGGAGAGGAGCTATCCTGGACCTGATACTAACAAACAGA
>VZSC01015438.1:0-61171 GCA_013398225.1 Steatornis caripensis
AATGCAACTGGTTTTTGAACATCCCTAAGCTTACTCGACTGTCGCCTCCGACATCAGTTCTATCTTGACAGGGAGAACAAGAAAACCACTGTGTCTCCTCTGCCCAAGTAAATTCCCCCTCATTTCTGTCAACTGAGAACTCAGTCCTTATAAAAGTACTCTATAAATGCACCTGGACACGTCACCGTCTTTTTATTAGTGTCATGGCAAGCCCCCCATTACAGGAGATTTACAAGACTTCCTAGAAGCTCAGCAAACCTTCTCGCTCTTTTAAACTTTGTACGATAAATAAGTCAAGACTTTTCGCCTGCACATTACAAAGATATTTAAGCGCTTCCCTTTTAAAGCAGCAAAACCTAAATCTTGTCAAATTGCTAGCTTTACATTATTTACCTAAATAATTTATCCTTATATATCTTCAGAGGCTGTAAAGGTTCCCAGTGTATTCAGCGTTCATGACCATGAAACAAATAGTTTAGGCAAATATTTTTAGCTCAGTTTTCATTTGCCAGCTAGTTACCATGTCCCCATCCCAAGCTCACCAAAGGCGAAGAAAAGACTCTGTAATTATTTATAACTCTTCTTCACCTGTCATTCTGCATGAATGGTACCCTGCGAGTATTTGCAAATGTTCTGTGACCTTGTGAATTATTTTATTTAGGATGTAGAGAAAAGCGGCTTTTCAAAGTGACAGGGAGCCATTTACAACCTGCATAGTCTGGCAAATGACTTAAATGCAACTCCACACACATATTAGTGCTCTTCACAATAACGTATGCTTATTGTTAAAACATCCTCCGCTTTCAGAAAAGCAAAAAAATACAGGGGAAAAAAAAAGATTATTGGTAATCGTGGCTCCATTTGCTCTTGAAAAAGATTTATCTTACAAACTATTCTTCATTTTACTACCCCATTTAATAAACAACTAATAGTCCAGGTTACCGGATCTTGTCCATTTTGAGCATCAAAGAACTTAAGTAACAGTAATTATCCCAACTGATGGATCACAATCACAGCATCTAAAACTGGGGGATTTTGTGCTGAAACTCCAAGGATGAAGAGAAATGCTTCTCCAGGAGAGGGATTTAGAGCAGAGATGCAGAATAGGAACAGCATTTATTTACTTCAGAAAAGGGAGGGACTTTTTAGGCAATGGGAAGGGTGGTTTTAACCCTTTTTCACTCTTCAGCTCCTAAAAGCTTTCTAGTGGCACCACGGATGCACAGTTTGGTTGAACGCCAATGAGCTTCCTTTTTTTAGACTTATTTTTGCAGAGACTTCATAGGTAATCAATTGTCAACAACCAAACAGAGGTTGAAAATTACGGCGCAAAAGGGCTGGGAAGCAAAGCAGCCATACAAGCAAATCCCAAGGGAGACGGGTCAGATAATGTCCGACTACCACAGACATTAAAGGAGAATCCAGAGTTTACAGGATCATGTGATTTTCTGACATTTAGACTTTTTTCCCTCCATACCCACCATTTCTATGCATGTGTTCTGTTATGTCCTTGCTGATCACCTGCTGTCATCTAAAACTGGAAAGAAAACACAGTATTTATCTCAAAACAAAACAAGTAATCACCAATACTCCTAGAAGCCTCAACATTCAAAAAGAAGAACTTGATTTATTAGGGCAGCAAGACTGTGAAATAAGGACATAAAATTAATAGAATAGCAGCTTGACTGATAACACCACATCTATAAAGTTTTCAAGACTCATGAGCTACTACAGTCAACCAAACACGCTCCTAAGTTGAACTCACATATATCTAACAAACTAGCGTTACCAAAAAACCCCAAACCTATGCCATCTGCACTTGGAACAAAAATTTCAGATAACTGAAGGAAATACTTGACGAGGACAAGAATAATGCAAGTCTGGACCTGTGAGAGAAGCGATCAGATTTGCTCTCAGGTCAGCAAGTGCATCAAAGGTTGCTGCAAATAGAAACAAACTGATTTGTTCTCCGCAATGACAGTGCACAGAAGAGGAACTTACAGCTCAAACTGCAGCAAGGAAGATCTAATTTAGGCATTATGAAATGCTTTTTTCCAATGAGAAATATAATCCTGGGCAGGTTTGCTGAGGGAGCCTGTGGAATTTCCCACGTTGATTACAAATTGAATAGGCAAACTCTGCCAAAAATGGCAAAGACATCCTACGGGGTATAAGGGGCTGGACTCCTGAAATAGTTCGCTGAGCCCTTCTTATGAGTGTGTGATAAATTTTGGACTAAGAGATGGTAAACGCCATTATCAAGAACAGAGATTAGGAGCTCCTCCTGTTTGTGCGTGAGGACAGGAGGAAGGACAATGCTGACGGGAGAGCGGAAAGGCACCATTTGCTTTCAAGACTCTCGTTGGCGGGTATTGCTCAGGCTCAAGATGGCAAAGTAATGACTCCGTTATTACATAAATGGTTAACCACAATACATACATTCCTTGTTTAGTGCTAAACACAGACATCTTAGAGGTGAAAGATCAAGATGATCATTTTGACAAATACATAGCCAATAAAGTGTGGCTCTTCTGTCTCAGGACCGCAAAGCACTTCAACCAGGCTCCCACCGCAGGTGCTGACATCCCTACTTTACGCAGAGGGCCGAGGCAAAGCTTGGTTTTCGGCCTGCAGCCAGGCTGTGGTGACGGGAGGTATGGACACCCCAGACAAAGCATTCACGATCTTCCCATCCTCCCAGCACCCAGCACTATTTTAAGTGCCATGAGATTTCCAGCTGATATAAATCCCTTGACTTCTCAGTGACTGCTGGAGGTCACAGTGCATCTTCCCTAAACTGAAGAACAGCAGGGACTCAAGAAGATTGAGAAGCAACTCACTGGGGAGAAAAACGGGGTCTGAAAGCATCTAACAAAAGACCTGAGGTGACTGCCAGGAGCTCCACAGGCTCTGGAACTGTGTTAGCTTCCAGATCCATATGTCTGTGTCTTGGGTTTTTCCACTAAGCACGGGGGTTTAGAAGACTAGAAAGCTATCACTGATGAACACGGGAGCCCAGGATACGAGCGATGTTTCAGTCACCTCTGTCTGCCCTCTGTTTTGTATTAGAGAACAGGTATTTAAATAAATATATATATATATATAAAAATAAAAAAGGATTTACCAGGTAGGTGTATTTATAAACAAATCAAGTAACATTTCTACCCAAATCTCTGTTGCTGACCCTAAAATTACAAGCACACTTGCAGCCAAAAGGAATAACAGCGCAGTTACCTTTGCAGTAGCATCTGCTCCAAGCACTTGCTTGCATGTTTGCTGTCCCCAGCGAGAAAGACAATACTGCTCCAGTACAAACAGGGGCTTGGGAAAGGAGATAACGCCCCAAACCATCATTTCTCAGGCTCACCGAAGAGCTGGTACGGATTTGATAAACAAACTACTGAGACTCTCTGACAGCGGTCAAAAGGGAAATTAATTCCCTGAGTCTCATTTCCAAGTTTATGAAATACGTTGAACTAAAATCACTCATCGTACACTAGCAACACTAAAGACCTTTCGAAAGCCAGTCGCCATCAGTAGCTGGGGTTGCTCACTGCCAGCCATGCCTTCCTGCTCATGAGGACTTTTCGGACAACTCCAAGGCACAAGCTTTGTCACCAGAAGCTTTATTTATATTGTGCCGAAGAAACCCAACCGATGTATTTGGTTTCTCAAGAGGACAAATACTTAGCAGCATGCAACACATGCCTTGTGAAATGATGCTCAGCTCTAGGCTTTTCTTAGAAGGTATCAGTTGCTCGCACTGAGTACCACTTTCCTACATATTTTTGAACACAGGTTTCAGCAGGGCACCGAGAACAAGGATAACGAAGGCACCCACTGGGCGTTATCCCTGTTCTCGGGGTCCTGCCACCGACCAATACTCACCCAACCACTCAATCCAGGTCTTTGCACACATTCAGCTTTCAGGTCCAATGTTCCTCAGCATCACCTTTCAGCCACAAACTCTCAAAGGAGGACAGATTCCAGCCCCGTTTTTATTCCTGAAGGTTTAGAGTCTGATGTCTTATCTTATAAGAATGCACATTTCGTCTTCAGACTAGCCGTCTGAAGACATCTTCAACATGTTTCAATCCCACAGAGCTGTTATTTTTTTTTAGCTGCTGGAGTAATCTGACAACACATTTTATCTAAAACCTCCTCCAACCCAGTAAGGTTTTATCGCGTGCTGCATTTGGTACAACATAGCCACGAAACACAGATTTCCCTTAGATATTAACATCAGCTCTTCCTACCCAAGGGATCGCTCCTGCCAGCATGGTTGGTAAAAGGTATTTTCCTGTCAAACCTCTGAATATGGAGACATCAATCCTACCCTTCAAGGCAGGCCCTGAAGTTTCTCAGCTGCCTAAGAAGGAGCAGCTGCTCATTAGAGATTTTTCTTTGCCATGACAAAAAACTTTGAGCTGAGAATTAAATTTAGTTTATCTTTTCGGGATCTCTCTGTGCCTGGTAAGTTGGAAGCTTTACAGGCACAACTAATAGCAGGGAAACTTATCATGGGACAAAACAGACTTAACAGGTCAGATTTTGTATTTCTCTCCCCTTTCCCTCCCTTCCTCACCCCAATATGCCTCTTAACACCGCCTCACAAGTGATGTGGTGGTAGACAATGACGGGGTCCATCTTGAATCTCAGAATCTAATAAAACCCTCCTGAAATGGGATATGATATAAACATCTGAACAAAATGGCTCAGCTTCAGCAAAACAGCATTGTTAATTATTTAGAGGAAAAGTGCCAAAAATATTCCAATTAGACTCAGTCCTATTATCCTCTTGCAGCTGTCTTCACTGAGGAACTTCTAGAGCTCTTTGCTCTGTGTACCCAAGATCCTAAAACTTTTCTAAAGGAAACTGAATAACAAAAAGCATCTGAGTGCCTGTTTGAAAACTGATGTTCTTAACTACTTACAAATATGTGGCACTTTGTGACCTGTGGCCTAATGCTTCCTCTCAGGTATAAGCATACACTGAACCCAAAAAATTTATGTACAGGTTTGTGTTTTCTATCAGTCTTCCTCATCTTCTTAAGGATGCTGCTATTACATGTGCTAGTTTTGGACATCAGTTCAACATTAAAAAAAAAAGCTGTCAGCTAATCAAGTTTTCACCGCCCACTCTCATGGATGGGATCAGGTCTCCAAGTCTGACTTGCAGTACAGGATGTGGTGCTTCCTGAACCTATTCCTGCATCCATAAAGGCCATATTATAATCATGGCTACATTAATACTGAGCCTACTGCTACCTATTGAAAACTAAAGGCAATACTACTGAAGAAAGCATCTATGAACTATGGGATATGGTATAATTATCTTGGCTGATTATTCAATTGTCTTCATCCTAGAGATATGCAAGCTTCGCTCAGGTCAATCAATCTGTTATCAAACATAATACAGCTATTTGGAGTTCCAATTAGCAATGAAGATTAGGTGAAGATCAGTTTGATTTTTTATGTATTTACATACAATTAACTTTCTTGCAACATGTTACTGGATAACAAGATAGTCTGTATGAATGTCTCTTTTTGATTGCCTTGCATGGCACTGCACCTCGCTTTTCACTCTAATATGGCTTTACTGAGTGCTAATGCAACCATTTGCTTATTCTGAATGCAACGAAAATTAAGATTATTTCTAACTAATCATGCTAAATGTCCATTTGAAGATGTCTCCTACCAAACGTCTAGACACGAAGTAGGTCAACTAAAGTACAGGTTAGAGTCACATGGCACCAACTTTTCAAGGGCTTTGCTCAGCTATTTTCTTGGCTACTCCTTCAAAATCAAAAATACCACCCAACTTGGACAAGTTTTCAGACCCTACCAAATCATAACTATACAATGGGTTTTATATAGGGTAGCTACAGACCAAAAGCAAATCATTACTGGCACTTTTTAAATCAACAGCATAAGCCATTTGGAGAAGGTCCATGTTTTGAATTACACCTGCACTGGACCTTGTGGAACTGCACCTCAACTTCAAGAGGGTTTCTCTGCAATGTCGCGCACTAAACCACCACCACCAGCAAAAGACTGGTAACACGACCCGTGGCACATCTTACTCCTACTTCTACAGTCTGGAGAACACTACCCATCTTCAAAACCTTGAACTGCAATAAGATACTGCCAGGTACTGCAACAGTAGCTAACTTCCTGAAAAGCACAGCTATCATCGGTCTCTAAAGCTCCTCCCTTCAAACATCACCTATTTATACACACTTAGACATTGACTCTAGAAAGCAAAACACAAGCTTCTGCTTGCCGGGGTGGGGGGGAAAAGATGAGTGGAAAGCATTTGAAATCTTGTATTTTCCTGTCTTAGCAAAGGAAATCAGAGGAATAAGACACGCTTCTCCACACAACTCTCCCAGCCCCATCAGCACATCCATCCTGCCCATGTTTCCACATCCCACAGCTGGGGCACCCCATCTCCTGCCCCACATAGTGCCCAGCCAGGACGGCTCCGTTGCCTGCACCAGCCTACAAGCAGGACCCTCCTGATCCGAGCACCATCAATTGCTGACCAAGTCTCTCTCTTGTTTGGTCCCAGGCTATCAATTGTCTTGAGAGAGAAAATGCCTTTCCAGACTCCTCCAGCTGGGGTAAAGCCTTTGAAACTGGTTCTTTGGCTACGCACCGGAGCAGCTCGCCTTTGTATCTCAGTCCCGGCACATGTGCCGGAAAAGCTGTCCCCACAGACTCTTTAATAAGAACAAGCGATGACTCACCGAATTAAAGCACCCTTAGTCCTAGTGGCTACAAATTTAGCACAGAACTGTAGAGTTTGCTGCTGAGCTTCTGCTTGCCCTTGATTTCCACCCAGCCTTGCAGAGAAGCATCCCAACCCAACAGAGGAAGGATGCTTCACCCCACATCACCCTTGTAGGCAAATGGTGGGGAGGGCAAAGGGAGGAGGCTCCACGGGGGCTGGCCAGGCCCCCCAAGGGAAGGAAACCAAAAAAGCCCCTCCCCTTGTCCACCAGCCAGGTCCCCAGGGCTGCTTGCAGCCATGAACACTTCTGCTCTGATCCCATGGCCTCTGCCCTGGAAGCGGTGTAGTGACAACCCCTCCTCAAAGCCCTTTGCCACCACTGACGGAGAACCCACGGATAAAGGCACCACTGTCTGGCAGGGTCTCCTGCTCCCTTGCCCCTGGGTCTCCGCCGCGGCACTCAGCTGTCCTCCTCCATGCAAACATTTCCATTTCCTCACTGCACCCAAATCCCCTCTGCAGTCACCCCCCCCAGCAAATTTGATTAGAGCTACGCATTTTCTTACGTCCTCTGAATAGAGCGGCTTATTCGCATCCACAGTTGCTCTCCTATACGTTTGTTTATCCAACTATATACCCTGGCAAGCAGTCACCCTTTTAACAGTTGCAAACAAACCATTGGCGAGACGGAACCAGCCCGAATGGCCACGGCCCACTGGTCCTGCTGCAATAACCGGCTTTTTGCACATACTCATTTAAAGTGACAATTTCTCCCGAGCTGTTTCATTATCCCGGCGGTCAGCCAGCAAGTCCATCCTCCCTTGGGAAAACTCTTGCCCTCTTGACCCGTGGCAGGTCAGGTCCTGTTTGCATTCAGTCTCCCCCAGGTCATATAAAACCAGGGGGAGAGCAGGGGGAACCCTACAAGAGGTGCAGGCTTTACATGCGAGTAAGTCCCACATTAGCAGTTGATGGCTGACAGGCAGGGTGGTGCAGGCAGCATTGCTGCAGGGCGGGTTTCAGGCAGGAGCAGGTGCGTGGGGCCAAAAGGCATGTGTGCACCTCGCTAATGGTCTTCAGACAGGACATTCCAGCACCTCCTGATGTGACCCATTAACGACTTGCAGGATGTGGTAATGAATATAGGGCAAATAAGTCAGCGCATGCCCAGCAAGGCAGGCTATTGAGCCTGCACTTTGAAGAGAAACCTCAGAAATTAGACCTTTGCTGTGCTAAAAGTATTGGCAATGGTACGTAAATGTGTTTTTATACATTCACAGACATCTCCCTCATCGCTACCACCGACTGTGCCTGTGCCTGAGTTTCCTAGACTAAACTACAGAAACCACCACCGATACGGCTGTTCAAAGCCTATGAGGAACCGAATGTGTGGTGGGTTTTAAACAACATCCACTCTATGCTATATATTAAATAACTCAAGCACTTTTCCAGAGACCGGTTTTGCCAGTCTTGCTCTTTGCTTCAGCAGTGCTCCAATCAATTGAGAAATCAAGAGAGTCAACTCTGGGATCAAGGAATTACTTAGGCAAAAGGACCTGAAAATCAACCAGAAAAAGGACCTGAAATTCTCCCTTAATCACTCTTTTGATACTATGATGATAAGAGCCTGTACCCTGGAAGGCTGAGCTTTTCTCATCCCTTCTGAGAAGCAAAGCAAAAGCAGCAAAACAGTATCAAAACCAGGTATGAAATGTCACCACTAAAATACGGCACAGTTATGCACAGACAAGCAAAAAGAAAGTATCAGTGATAACAGATGGTTTTGGCAGGGAGAGGTCTGTTTTGCACACTGCAGAGAAAAGCAATTAGAACTATCTAATATCCCAACCACTTTCAAAGGGCTGGTTTTAATTTTTTTTTTTTTTGTGAAACAGTGGCACGGTCGACCATTCAAAACAAATTTTTGTGATGCTCCTAACACTTTCCCACTAGAAATGGAGGGCAGATTGCTTTCCATCCGCACATACACAATGGGTCCCTACCAGCACACACAGCACCCACAGCACCCACAGCACCCACAATGCGTGTCTCTATCACCTAGAGAAGAGCAGATTTTTTTCCCCCTAGATAATCTGAGGCTTCTTGGAGAAGCCCATGTATTATTCACTGAAAATTTCTAACATCCATTAAATTATTGCTGAAGGTCAACATTTAATATTTCCCACAAGAACAGATGTGTTTTGTTGCCCTTCAGAATAAATGCTGTAGTATCTCTCTAAGCACCGGTCACACTCCCCACCCCCAAAAAGGAAGAGCAAGCCATCTGGGCAACAACCCGCCCTTCCCACTATTTTCCACGTCAGTTTTAATTTTACTGTTTTAACTCAGTCCTCAGCACCTGCGGTCATAAAGAAAGTCCTCGACACTACATAGTGATAGTGAGACTGGCTGGGGCACTCTGAGTTTACTTTAGAGAGGAAGAGAGACACCTCTTAAATGTCAAAGAAATGTTGGGGAACACCAGCTTTCAGCCTGAATTACCAGACTGGGTGAATCATCCCCCCAGTTTCACATCTGCCATCGCCGCCTTGAGGTCAGCGATGCCGTGGACTTTACATGCAACGCCATGGATTTTACACACGACGACACAAAACGCCTCAGGGTTGGACCTTCCTGGAGGACAGAGCCTGCTCTTCCTATATACTCTCTAAGGGGGCAGCAGCTACAGCACCCTGTGGAACAGCAGCCTACTCCTGGGCAGTTCCCGCTCCCTGAAGCTGCAGCTACAAGATAAATGTCCAGGTAGTTCTGCACACATGTCCCTCTACCTCTTTTTTAATTCCTCATGCTGCCAAGCTGAAGACTTTTTCAGCTACATGGTTCTTCTTACAATCTCTTCTCTATTTTGTGGAGAGCATGGAGATCTAGCATCCTTGCCCTAAGCGCTCCTTCTAAAGGAGAGGCAGAAGAAATACCTGTATCTCCCAGAGGAAAGAATTAAGCTAGTATCTCACTGCAAGCATCCTTCAAGGTGATGCTGACAATACTGTCTGCTGTTAATGTGGCTGCAATAGCTTATATATCAGCACAGGTATCCAGCTGGCAACATTCAGAAGCATCGACCCCAAACGCTCCAACACTGGCACTAAAATTTATGGTCAGACTACCTCCCAGCCATCACCGTGCACATGCTGCCCGCCTGAGATATTAATATTTGCCATCACGCCCCGTCACCTATTCTTACTCCTCAAAAGTAGTTCATTTAAAGTCAGTGGGATCTATGCAACAATTTTTCAGTATCTATTGCACCCTGTTGATAATGTCTATAAATTACTTGGAGAAACCAGCTGTAAAATTGCTAAATTGCTGATGACATGAAACTGAAGGGAGTAGTAAATACAAAGCAACCACAAGAGAGATCCAGAGGGATTTGGATCACTTATGTAACTAGGCCAGTACGCTGAAAATTAAATTTACTGTGGAGCAAATGTAAACTATTGCTCAGTTACTGTAAAACTGCAGAAGCAAAAAACCTGCACTTCTCAACTGAAGCACAAGAGAACAGGACTGTGAAATACCAGCAGACACCCATCAAAAATCTCTCTTGAAGGGAGAAAACTAATGCAGCAGAGCCATCGCTGTGATGGGATCTGTGGTAGCTGGGAACGGCACAGTCCTGCCAGGGGGCTGAGCAATTTGCTGATCACTCTGCTGGGAGACTATACGGCAGGTAGGAGAGCAGGCTGCACAAGGAGGCTGCAAGCAGAAAACATCCTTTCTTAGCAGGCAGCATTGCACTTTCATTGTGAGCCCTACCAAGGCCAAAGCGAGCTGCTTGGGGACAGCACGAGAAGCTCCCAGACCCTCTGGCCATGCCCGCTGCAGCTGGAGGGCTGGACCCCTGGCACCTGAGCCCAAAGAAAGCTCTGAACTGAGAAATGCACTGAGGCAAGGAAATGCATGAAGGGGTTATGGATATAAATAACAGCTTCTCAGATTACCTGAGCAAGGGCTAATTTGTCTCCAAAAGGCACGCAAAGTCACCTGTGCATTACATCATACACCTGTTAAACCCGTGAGAGCCCAGAGGCTGGAGTTCAGGAGAACGCAAGCACAACACAGCAGCCCGACAGCCCCATCGGGGGCAGCTCCACCACCGCCATGCCACCATCCAGGCAACGCTGCAACACCAACACGGGGAGCCAAGGGAGCAAGGCGAGGGCACCCGCCTGCCCCAGGGAACAGGAGGCCAGCAGCAAGGGCTGCTCCAGCATGGATGGCCACCGCACAGCAGAGAGGAGGAAAGCAGGATGCTAATGGAGAAGCCAGATGCCAGATCTGGTCTTTTCCTAGAGTGATATTTTTTCAAGGCTTTGCACTTCACCTACTTTGTGCAGATCCTTGCGAGGATGGGGAGGAGGCATTCCTGCCATCGGGCTGCTTCTCTGGCAGACCCCAAATCCCCACTCCCAAAATATCTCACCCGGGCCATGCAACATATTTCCCCTTAATCTCGCTCTTGGAAATATCTGAGCTATTTTGGTCAAAATTCCCTCCCACTCCAAAATTAAAATAAAATACACAAAAAGCATCGCTTTTGCTGACCTTCTTGGGAAATTGCAGCACAGGGATTTACAGTTTGGCAACATGACAAACAGCCGATAAAGTCCCAAAGCGCACAAAGTCAGTCAACGGACTCGATTTGCTGAGATTGTTACCTGCATTGCGTATTACACAGACATCTTACAACTACAGAAGCAGAGACAAGATCCCCACTGGAAAACATGTAAGAACGGTCTAGTGGCTACAGAGAAGTATGTGCTTCACTTTAATGTAACAGATCACCAGGCTGACGTTCCTGCCTCCAGCAGTGCGCAGTACCTGACACTACAACAAAGGTGGAAGTCTCCAGGCTTCAGCGCTGGCAGGCCCTGAGCAATCCTGTAGGGTGCTGGGTATCCCCACCTCCCCAGCCTTCACGGGGTGCCTAAAGATGCTCAACGCTTCCTTGGCCACTTGTGGGACCAAGGCACCCAGGTGACTGTGCGACGCAGGAAATCATCTCTCCTCATCTCTGGAGAAGCAGTTATATCCTGAAGCATGAAATTTGTTTAGCTCTATTTTCATATGCATAACTGAGTATCTGACATAAAATTATATAATCCCTAAAAAAAAAATATCATTTTGATACTTGACTCAGCGGCATCTAACAAGCATGAGAGAAGAGAGGAAATCTAAGAAAAAGATTAATGTTTAAGTGGAAAACACAGAATGGCCTCAAAAAGTAAAACCATTATGATAAAGAACAATATTGAAAAGGTAATTAAAAACGTTATTAGACATCATTTCAGGAGAATAGAAAATGAAAAAATAATCAGTGTTGATAAGCCAAATCTCCCACTGTTAGATCTTTTTTCATACGTGAAATTTTATTGTCTATAAATCTGTACCATGTTTTGCAATACAGAACAGAAAAGCCCAGGGTTTTTTCATTTTGCATTTTCTTTTCAGAAATGTAGTATGGTTCGCTGACTGTGTTAGCTTAATCATTGCCTCTCGATCGAAACAGTAATTTCCCAAAAGTCTTTCCCCTTCTTTAGGCACGCAGACTGTGCCCCTCCACGGCACCCTGCTCTCCCAAGGCAGGGAGGTTCGTGCCTCCTGGGTCCCCTGGGGTCACTTACGAACCCATGGCCACCCTCAGCCCCGTTTGAGGGAGGCAATGAGGTTTCCAAAACGTTGAGTCTCTCGAAAATGAATGAAAATAGACGAGATACGGGGTCAGAAGGAGACAGCAGGCACACTGCCTCTTGCCTGCCCGCAGCCAGGGAGGATGATGGGGACACGGGGACAAACAGGGGGCACAGGTGGCTTGGTGAGGAGGGATTTGGGATTTCCGTCCTTGGGTGACATAGCCATACAGAAATCCATTGAGAAAGCTGCTTTTAACAGCTAATCACAGATTACTTGCCTTCCATCTGAGGCTCTGCTGTTTTTTCTACTTCTGCCTGATTTTAGCTCCTAAGTCCACACCAAGCACCAAGGCTTCTGCTCCAGGACCCCGCTGAATCATGGTGCTAAATTGGGAAGTCTCTCGAAACATGTTTTGCCTTGCAGTGCCTATTGCGGGATTTCTACCAGCAGCACCCAGTGGGGATAAACAACCCAGCAAGCAAACAAAGAAACTGATAGGCTGGGGGTTTTTTCCTCCCCCCTCTCCCGATGAGATTTCAAAATAGACATCAGTTCATGAATAAAAAAAAATGTTGTTTTGGTTTTGTTTCAAAGATAATGAAGTTTTGTGTATTTTTAGTGCCAAGGAAAACAGATAAGAAAAGGAACAAAAGCAGTGTGCATGCTAAAATTTCCATTTTCCTGAGCTCCACCACTTCTAGGCTGTGGCTGCGTCTTCCCATGTCTTCACAAAGGGATCGACTGGGTCTTCCTGCATGCCCACATACGTGATTTTAAGACATACTCAAGTCAGTGGGACAAAGGCACATGCTTACTTGCTAAATATGAACATCTCGGACCCTAAAGGGCCTTAACGCAACCCAGGGCCTCCTTTCAGAGGGGAAAAAAAAAAAATATTAAATCGTAGGACCATGAGATCTCCCACACTGCCACAGCAGTTGATGGGGATTTAAAGGCTCTGCAGAAGAGGAATAAAACGATGGTAGAAAAGGCTTAATGTCTGTGGAAACGCCTGAAATGTGGCAATCAGAATAACTGCATTTGGGTGAGAAATGCTGAAGATTACAAGCCCCGAGGTTTGCCTTACTACACCAGTGGTGTTTGCATTGAGTGCAACACGCAGGTAATTGAGCCTTGGTTCTTTGCAGCTTACAATGAAACCAAAGAGACAGGCGAGATGGATGGTAATTGCCGCAGGTAAGAAGTCTGGGTGTAGCTGTGAATACACTGAGTCAATACTGATAAACACACCAATCTATATGGTTTCTGACATGAGGCGCTCTACTCTCCTGTTTGCTGAAGCTGAATTACTACCATCTCTCATCCATTTGTCATCTTCCCAGAAGGAGCAGCATGCAGGAGGACATGTTAGTCTGAGCAGGGCTGGTTTGTTCAAACACACGTGGCTGCGCATTCATGCCAGGGCACCCAAAGACATGCTCCTCATGAAAGCTCCAAATTCACCCCAAGGCACAGGACAGACTCACAACTCTGAGCAGACTTGGCTTTTAGCATGGCAGGTACCAACAAAATAAAAAGTCTGCTCCAACAAGCAAATTCATGTTTAGGATGTTAGCTTACACCTTTCCAAGTCTGATGTCTACTCAAAAACTGTCCTTACTGAAGGCCTGACCCTACAAGAGCTGAGTGTATCCAGCTTCAAGTGACATTAACACCTACCTTGTTGGCAACTTTAGTTTCGCAGCATTAAAGGTGCTTGTGTTTCCTCAACGAAGAGGCAAGAGCCCTGTGGAAAAAGCTCGTGGACAGGTTTCTGAGGGAGCAACAGTCATTTCTGTAAATAGATTGCACTTCCAAAAATATAACACAAAAAAAATATGTGCGTGTGTTTGCACACAGCATGGCTCCTACCTCTGGTCCCAAGCCCATAAAGACCTCTTTCACTCTTTCAGGTGATGGCGTGCCTGCAGGACCCACGCTTACAGAAGAAAGAGACGCTAGAAAAGTATAAATGTATAAAACCAGTAATTTTTCTCTGGCACTAGTACTTTCCTCACCGCCGACCAAGGCAACATCTCAGTACCTATGTATTCACACCATGGCACCCAAGGATTCATTCCAGAGACATCGGAAATAACTTCCTACTACCCCTTGCAAACAACTTGCGCTCCTCCACTGACTACCAGGTCACCCCATCTTGAGGTTCTTTAAAGACACTGCTCCTGACCTGAAACTAATGCCTCAAGTTCCAGCTTAAGCTGCTACTGGACACGTCTCCTCAAGTGCTCTGAGTTCACTTTAGCATTCAAAAACTCACTTTGAAATTATCTAAACTTACAAAAGTTGATGAATTACATTTTTGGAGGAATGTCACTTGGGCCGTGACTCAGGAAAGCAGGTACTGAGCTCCTGGTGCTACCACTGGGACTCCAACACGCACCTCAAACCCAGCAGGTGCTCAAGTGTTTTCCTGATACTGGGACCTGGGCTTAAAATAATTTCTGGCTGCTGAGCCACCCCATGGTGGTACCCACCAGCTGTGCCCAGCAGGGCATGACCACCCTGCAAAAGGCAGTCCCTGTCACCAGAAGCCTGCAGCATCTACGGCAGAGGTCCCATGGCCCTTCCCAAAGTGATCTATCTTCATCTTTTTCCCATTAATTCCACCTTTTTTTTTTCCCCTGCTGCTGCATTCATCACTATTTATGTCCCAACTGACTGCAAATAATTGATCCTTGCCCACTCTGAAACTGTTCTTTATGTATTTATAGATAATGTGCCTCTTTGCACAAAGAAACACGTCTACTAAGAAGCACCTGCAAGTCTCCAAAAATTCCAATACAGATTATGGATGATATGCACTTCTGAAACAGAAAGCACCACGCTAAGCACCACATTCTCTTGGAGTAAATCAAGGGATGCAGTAGACACATAACCACACAGACCCAGTACCACAGCGAGATTCTGGAGGTCTTCAACACTATGCAAAACCTTGAACCACAACTACTAGGGAGCCCCTCCATGTGTCAACAGGTGGCAGGACCTCTTTGTCCACCCAAGTGAGACCCTTACCAATGGATACTGCACACCGTCTCAGCCAAAAAGTTGCATTCACACGCCTCCCCCAAACCAACACCACCGTATCGACCGTATCCACCTTCAATCAATAAACCCCAAGAAGCCGTGCTCCTGCTGGCTAATGCCACCGGCTGCCAGCCGAGCTCAAAAGCCCCAGCACTCAGGGCTGCTGGCATGACAAGGCTGTTACGACATCATGTTCAGACATAAGATGGAGAACAGCCTGACCCAGACACAGCAGGCAATGCCAACGCCACCTTGGAGCGACCCTACGACTTGCAAACTCTAAGTGCCAAAGTTTGCTCTGAATATTCAAGACACCTAAAGGAACTGCGATCCAGAAAGGCTTATTAGGGTACATTTTCCAAATTGCTGCTCATTGAACACTGTGGATAAACTACAATTTTCTACAGAACCTTTATTGCCTGAAATGCACTTTCCCCACAAATAACTTTGTATATTTTTAGTGATCATGACAGGTAGAAAATGCTCGCCTCCTTTGGCAGACTAGTCTCCATCACTTTTACCACCAACAGTCTTGTGTGTTTTAAATAAGGACAAGCCCCAGGTAAAAGCACTTAATTATAGCGCTGGATGGTATCCTGGCGTCTTGTACAGATTCCCATATTTGCAGACCCTAAAAATCAGTTTGTATAGCAGGTTGTTAGTCTTCACATAATAAATATATTTCATGTCTTTGATTACCAGCTACTGCTGCTTCTTACTTAATAACGATTTTGGAGAAAAAGGGAGTCCATGACAAATGCACCCTTATACACCAAGAACATAAAGCTGCGTTTTGATATTTCAAGTAAGCCTCTAAATGGTAAGCAAACCCGTCCACCAGCTGGCTCCGCAAGCATGAATTTATCGCTAGCGTAAGAGGCAGTAATGGGGACCCGCATCTGTGGGTGATATGGTGAAAGAAAGCTTCTGCACAGGTCTTGTCCTGAGCTTTATCAAGTCAGCCAGGTCTCGACAACCTCTCCAGGCTGATACCAATGTAAAACCCACTCAGCAGTCACAGCACAAGCAGGAAAGCCCTGCCATGTCCCGTCATATATTTTCTCCATGACCTGGACTTGTCACTTGAATAAAGTAGATGACACTCCAGCACATCTTTGATGAGTTAATGCTTGGGCAACGCTTATGTTTTGGGGGCAACTGTGACAACAGCATCGGGATGCTAAAGCTAATTATTTAAATAAAAGATGGCTTGAACTGCATTTATAGCAAAATGTGAAGTTCAAGTTTAATATGTTCTCCCACACCTTTCCCAACGTGCTGCATTCGCCTGGCCAAGGCTCCTTGGATGTGCATAACCAGTACCGGGGGTCAGGGGCTCAGATCAGCCGACGACTAAGGTTTAAACTTCATCTGCCAGCCACCTTCTTCCTCCCTAATATGTGACTGGCTTAAAAAGCCCAAAGTATATATTTTCAAACCATAATTCATTTTATTTGCTGTCAGGTTTCTGAGCCTCTGGAGCACACATGCTTCCTATTTTTGAGCTCCTTTGTGCAGCCATGGCATGTAAAAACTGACATGTGTGCGGTGGGAGTGGATTTTCAAGGAAGGAGGGAAAATCAAACAAACGCAGTAATTCTTCTGAAACCCCACTGTAGTATGTGGGGCATTACAAGGAGTAAGGAATCAGTCCCTGAACCACTGGCAATGAAATCACAGAAGCTGGTAATAGCATCGCTATTTGAGATGCACGAAAGCACCCGCATCCAGACCTCAGTAAACTGGAGGTCTACGATCATCATCACCACATATCATCGAAAAAGGAAAAAATCTGTAGGTTATATACCAACAGCAGCATGTTTTCAATGCTGCTTTCTTCTGCCAAAAAGGAGAGTTTAAAATCCACAGTCAAAGACAGACTTTGTGGTCACATTTTCAGTTACACTGGTTCTGTCCCCAGTGCCATGCCAGCTGATCTGAACCAGAACAATGCCAAACCCTTCGATTTTGTCTTCCTATTTCTTCTTACTCTGAATTTCCAAACTCTTCCTCGAGAGGCCGGGAATAACTGGTTAATCAAAAACACTCTGTGGTTTGGGATAAAAAAAAAATGTTAACAGCAATTTTTTTATTACTCTAGCATTCCTGCTTGCAATCCACAATAACCCCACTTCAGTTACATGACGGTATCACCCTGCTTTGGGTGGATGAAGAAATCGTATTTTCCTGTTTACATTCAAGTTATCAGCTGATATTCTAGAAATAAAAGAAGTATTCAAATACTTCCTACCCAATTCTTTTAAAACACCACTACATTAAAGGTTACATCATTAAATAAACAGTTCCCATAGTCCCAACTAACCAATGTTTTCCACTGAAAAATTCTGCTGGTTTTTTGTTTTGTTTTTGAAGGCAAGTATTTAACTATTAGCTCCTTGGTTTATCCTGGGTTTTGAGAAAAGTTGTTTTGAGTAATCAGATTACTAATGTTGCAACTCTTCCCATTTTCATGGGAAAATGATTTACATGCTTCCATTGTTGAAGATCGATGGAAGATATGAATTAACCTCTCTTTCAGAGCTGCTGAATATGCAGAACCTCACTAGAAATGGTCTACTTGATTATATATCAATTTATGTTTATGCAAAACTTAATATGAATGTGTCTTTGCCTTAAAGGTAATAATCTGTTCCCCACACGCATACTTCATTTTATTACTGAATGCCTCCCCTAATGAATAATAGCAATAATTAATTTTTATAAAAGTGTTCCGGAAAACTCTCAGGCCATTTTTAACCGGAGAATTTTGCTATTACATTTGCCACATACAAATGCTGCGAAGAGAAATACTATTCAGCTTTCCAAATTGCTACCAAATGCTCTGTAAAGCACTGCAGTGGCTAACTCCTTGCCCACCCCTTTGGGCAATATATTTCCGTAACCTCCACAACCTGTATACGGAAGCAAGCAAACTATTCCGCAAGAGGTAAAACAGGGAATTCTGTACAGGATTCTTCTTACTTCAAGAGTCTCCATCCATTCTACATCCATGAAAATCTCATTATTTATGATTCCTCCTTCAAGGAATGACCTTTCTGAAAATATAAGAATATCCTGAAGTACTGTTTTAGAGAAAAAACAACAAATAGAATATTCAAGATCAGGAAGTAGCTTTATGCACAAAACTCACAGTGATTTTAGTAGGTTCCAAGGAAATCCCTGTGTTGTGGAAGAACCTAACTACAACACAAGTGCTACTGACAGCCACATGTGCAATAGCTAATTTTTGGAAAAGAACAGATCCTCCAGAAGCAGTGGTATGGAAAAATACAGTACAGCAAATTCTTCTTAAAGGACAATAAAAAATAAAGAATTGACAGACAGACGTAAAGCTGAATCTAACTGACTTTCGTAATGTACAGTTTGAAAATTTTTTTCAGAATGTGAACAAAATACACTTGTAGTAGAAAATATTGACTGAAATATATTTTTAAAGGTAGGAAAAGAGATTATTACAAATTAAAAAAAAAAAAACCTAGATGCTTAAATTAAGATTTCCCATGAGCTACAAATGGTCTAGCCCAAACTTTCAAGATACTTCATTTTTTTTTTTGCTTTCTGACAAATTCTCTTGTTCTTTCTCCTCATCAGGCCATGGTTTTCCCTCTCCCTCCTTGCTTGAGACACACCTCACAGAGCTAACATGTAAGTGGCAGCCAACGTCCTTCCATGTGGATTTATCTGGGTCATTCTTGATATTTAATAAATGAGGATGAAGACATTCACTCCTCCACCATCATTCCCTCTTCCTTTTGCCTTCCTTTGGCCTGCCTTCCCACATCCCTCTCTGTGCTGCAAACTTCTCCTTCAGTTTGTCCTCACTGTATCATCAGCGACTTGCTGCAACTCCATCATATTTTGAAAGTTGACAACCAAACGGGACAGACCCAAGCTATCACTCAGTCTTCTGCTTCTCAATGAAGCACAAGGGCAACGGGGGAAATGAAGACGAGCCCAGCGGGCAGCCATGCAGAAGGATTAGCTTCAAGCACTGCCCACCTGCAGGTTTCCCATGCAATACCCGAGAGACTGCCCAGCACCCGAGCTCTGCATCTGTACAGCACATCCTAACAAGAGCTCTCTCCTTCAAAAGGTTGTTTTGCAGCTGAAAGTAACACGCTCCATGATGAAAAGCACTAAGTGCTTGATAAAGGTCAATGCCGCTGTGCCCACCATGAAACGAACTATTTGCACCACCAAAGCACTGCCAACACGGAGCTATCTGACTTCTTGGGGTTTTGCAGGTGTGACAGCTCACTTGGACATCATACGCCAAACTCCAGCACTACCACATGGGCATTACCTTACCCTGGGCTCCACAAACAAGACAGAGTATCCGTTTGACTGTGCCGCACACATACCTCTGAACCCATTCCTGGTGCCTGCAACCCAGCAGAAGGCCATCACAGGCAGAGAAGGGACTCATGTCAGCAGAGCTCTGCTGAGCAATATTGTATGAGGAGCGCTATCCCATGAGCTATAAATTAAAGCACATTTTGGCCAGAGGCGGCTCAGGCCACCCTCCCCTCTGCATCCACTGAGCAAATCCCAGCTGCCAACCCTGCAACAACACTACCACTCAGGCATTCCTCTTCAAAGGGCTTCCCGAATGCTCACCCATTAATCCTGCCAGCACTTCTGAGAAGCAGACACCTCTGCTATCCCCGAATTACTGTCTGGGAAGCCAAGGGAGAGAGTTGGAGGCTTGAATATTCAAGGGGACCACAGGGCATTAAGGGCGGCATTCAGCTGCCCTAAATTCTCAGGCTGCTGTACCTAGACACCAATGGCCCTGGAGGTTTCTGGAGAGCAGCTGAAAAGGGGTGGGCAAAGGGCAGGGCAGCCACAGGCACCTCAGTGAAATTAAGCATCAACACGGTCCTCAATGTCCAATTCCCATCCTGCTTTTGGCCTTCCCTAAGGCTCCTTTGAAAACCCCAGTGCTAGAGATGTCCTCAAAGGGATGCAAGGACCAAACTCCTGAACGAGAAGCTCCAAATCTCAGCCTTGCACTCAGGACCATGCAGCCGTCCCCCCTCTGCACTGCAAAAAACAACACGAACCCAGATCTCCACAGGACAGACACAATAACACATCGAGATCAAACAACCAGGTGAACAGACACCTGTATGAACTCATACCAGTAAATACAGGTTGCACATCTTCAGGATTTTAACCAAAGCAAGAATATGACAGCTCTTCCCATAGCCTGAACAATTCACCTACACGGGCCTAAACAGGTGAGTTACACATTTATTTGCTGAGCAGGAACACAGGTTCTTTTTCTTATTCTTTCTGTTTAACATCCTTGACCGGACAGCCCTTGAGCAAAGTGACCTAAATTTGAAGTTAGTCTTGCCTCCAGGCAGGTGCTGGACTAGATGCTCTCCAGCAGCCTGCTCCAACTCCAATTCTTCTCTGACTCTCTCTGCCATGGCACCAGGATGCTTTTGGCACCGGTGATTTGCAAGGCTCAGAGTGCAATGCTACAAACCATGCAGCCATCCGCACCCCACTCCTCCCTTTGTGCTCCTTTCTGTTCTTGTGCTGCTGAGCCCACGTTCCCCTTAAGCTGCTACAGGGAACCACCCAGGTGGTTCTGCACTGAGGGAACTGCATCTAAAGGCAACCCAGTACTTCTGAGGGGTGTCATAATTAAATCCGTATTTGGTGAAAAGCTAGTAAAACGATGTATTTTGGAGAACAAAAGCACACGCACACACAAACCAAGGGAGCTGGAGTAGCTTCAGACAACGTGGGCTCACAAGCGGACAGCAGATTGAAGAGCATACAGCTAGGAGGGAGGCAAAAGGAGCCAGTGAAGAGAAGCGAGGACAACGAGAAGACAAAAAGAGGGAGAAGAGAATGAAGGAAGCTGCAGAGCAGAGCAAGGATTTTGCTTGGTCACTAAACAGAATAAGCCAGGCTGTCAGCTGGTGCAAACTGGTCAGACTTGTCTCCATCTGGGGAGCTAGCCGTGCTGGGGATGGATGAAACAGAACCGTCAGTGATGTGGCTCTAGGAAGGAAAGACGTTCCAGCGACTGGTGTTTTGCCAAGACATGCACCCAGAGGCTGACAATGCTGACTGGAACATCCGGTACCACTTTTAACCTGTTCTTGTTTAAAGCGCTTCTACAAATATTTGAGCTCCAGAAGTCCCAGTGATGAGCACAATACACAAGTTTTTACAGCAAAGAAAGAAAAAACAAACGAGATCAATGATCTTCTCCACTCTAACCTTTCCCTCGGGCTCCACTCATCACTGCTGGCATGTACAAATTCAGCGCACGTGAGCCTAGAAGATCTACTGCAACAAGTTTTCTCTAGTCCTGCACTAGGTTAGTACTTCCAAGCTGTCTCCTTATAACGGCGTACTTAAATACAGCTGATGTGGAACAGTTACTACCCTGTAGAACGTTATAATGGAAGAACTACCAGAGCTTTTTAGTACAATTCCAGAAATGATACAGGTCCTTCTGCCTTCATACACTAATTGAACTGAAATTGCATCCAATGAGCCCATACATATTTAATCAGGTCTGGGGCTGCTGAATACACTGCCATTGCACGGGGTGCTACCAGCCAGAACCATAAATTATTAACTTCACCAACTAAACTTCTGCTGCATAATTTTAGGTTGACAGTGCGTTGTTTGACTGAGGCAAAGCTTACTTTGTGTATCCCTTTATGATTAATATTCTTTCTGGGTTTCCTACTGCACTGAAGCGCTGGGAAGGGTCACTGCTCAGTTCGAGACGAGGCCTCCGGGGAGGATGCGGTGCCTCACACACTCTATTATATGCCTTCACTGAATATTTTCCTAAGCAAAGCACCTCCTCTTGGGTCATGTCTAATCTCATCACTAATTACACCTCTTTGTTAAGGCCAAAGAACATATCTGGTAGTCATCTTTATTAGGCAAAGATTAATAAATAGACATGATCCTGCTTTTCAGCCTCCCAAGTAACATGTAAAGCACAGCTAAGCGCTAGGAAAAAACATAGGGAACAGATCCAATAAATGAATCTGTGCCTTCACAAGGCTTCGCTCATTAAATAAAACAAGGCAGTGACAGCTCTGCTTTGCTCCAGGTACTCTCCACTGAGCTCACAACCCGCAGCCCGTGACAGGCGTGCGGCTGAGCACACCAGCTTTGTCCCTGCCACACGAGGCAGCGCCGGGCTCGATCGCTGCCTCCACTGCCAGCTTCCCCAGCTGCCGCCACTATAGCACCCCGTTCGCTTCCGTCCCACCAAACAGCACCCAACTTCTGCAGGCACGCAGCAGGCGTTCACAAGCGGGGTGCCGGCACTGGCTGCTGGCAGAGGTACACCAGGGCACCCACAGACTGCTTCTGCCGAGCGGGGCTGCAACTGCCCGCCGTTTACACTTTGCTCTGCAGGGAGGATAACGGATCTCTGCTGATGCTCACAAGAGTTATTATAAAACATACATATAAAATAAGACACATAACAAGTGGCCACGTGTGGATATAGGAGGGCTGCTACCCAGAAGTGATGAGGAGCAGAGCTGTCAAGATTTTCTTCCCAGCTTTCCCACACTTTTCACTAGGGACAGCAGGGTTAAAGCCACCAACCCATTTGCTAAACACTTTTTTTCCAAACTGCACCAAGATTCATTCCAGGCTGCCAGCCCGCCACTAGAAGCATTTTGAGATTCTCAAAAGAAATGCAGTGTAGAGGCACAAACTATCTCTGTCTAACATTAATTATTATTAATGCTAATTACTGACTAACACGAAACACTCCCCATGGAAGATACAAAACACGTATATCTTTAGCTGTCAGCCCGCACAGCAGCTGCTGGAGCTGAGCATGGCAGGCATCTGCTTACCAGGGGTTTTTCCTGACAGGGAAGCAGCCGTACAGCAAGGGTCTCACATCTAGCATTGCAAATCAGTAGACCTTAGGGAGAAAAATGGAAATTTTGAACCAAGAAACAAAGCCCAGATTGTACGCAGACCAATGTTTGCTAAGGTGCTATTTATCAAGCAAGGCTGTGTGTATCAGCTCATAGTTGCCGTACCTCCCTGTAAACAGGCACTCTTTACCAAAAAAAACCAAAGGCAATTAATGTTATCAGCACTGTTAAGCACCACACTAAAGCAGTGCCCAACCTACTGCCCTGTGAACTGAGCTCAGTGGAAGTCCCGTGGAAATCCGCACCCTGGACGGTAATCCCCCATGTGCATTCCCATCACAAGGTTTACGTGTCATTTGTGTCCAAATTCAAGCAAACCAGTAAAAGGAACCACCCTAGCTCAGCTGATGCAAACCTCCCGGCCTGGGCAGCCCTCAGCCAGCCCAGGAACATTTACATGCAAATTTAACTAGTTCGAAGTCATGCGTTTGGTTAAATAGATGCAACCTGGGGTAGGACCAGCTCCCACCGCTGCACCCAAGTGATCCTGATGACTTCAATGGAAATCCCACACAGAAGCCCACCAGCCCAACCCTGGCCCTGCGGAAGTCCCAAGTACGAGCCTGCTTCCAGCCGAGCTACTGCTACACCAACCCACTCGGCCTGCAGGTCACAGCAGAGGCTGAGTATCCAAGAAGGGGATAAAACCACGTTTCTGTCACCTGGTAGCCTACAGAAAAGGATCCCATCGATTAGCGCCGTCATGGAGGCTTACGCCACAATCTCTTTTTTCCCTCAATGTCAGCAAACACACCATTCACCAGCTCTCCCGAAAGCCAAAGAAGAAAACTCCTCTTATGTGTCATCCACAGGCCATATCAAATCAAAGGGTCAAAGGATGCTGGCAGAGCAATCTGGGTGCACGGCAGCAGAGGTGCCCACAGGAGCAGCAAGCTGAGAGCCAAGTGCCCCGAGCTAGGAGACAACTCAGGGACGGCGCCAGAGGCTGGGGCAAACAGGGCTTCTGTCTGTGTTCACCAAGGAGGGAGGTTTCTTGGAGGCCAGTGGTGGTCCGGGCGCTCTGTGGCTGCGCCCTGTGCTGTGCGCAGCAGCCACAGAGCCCCAGGGCTGCCCAAGAGACAAGGCAGAAGGAAAGGTGACGCAGGGCATCGAAGGCTGCCCCAGCAGCACCGTACACCTGGCCGATAACGGCACAGCAGGTTCCCAGGGAAGAGGGCGCATTCCCTTCTCCTGTCTCTCTCTGCAGCAATCTGGGATGCAAACAAGGTCTGACGGGGCATGAGAAGAAAAGGTACTAAAAGAAAAGACATCAAGCAGTAAACTGCTGCAGGGTCTCACCAACAAACCCCACAACCGTCCTGAAGCTTGCACAGATGAAGACCACCAGTGCCAGCTGCAACGTTTCTCCAGTTGTTTCCTGCATCTGGGATGCCACCCCACTTTGAGCTAAGTTGTGACATGGCACCTCAACAACTGCTTTGAAATAAACAGACCCCCCCTACCACTGGATCCAGTGACAGCTCTATGTCCTTGCTGGCAGCTGCTGCTCACACTCTCCTCCGTGTGCAGCGCCAAGACCTGCGTGCTGTGACACAATAGCGCATACGCTCATGTACTGCGGCACCAGACGTTGGATTTCATGAGGTCATCACCAAACACAGAGTGGGTAATTTGTACCACTCGCTAGCGCCATATTTTGCAAGCAGATCAAATACGTTCATAAACTCCCAGCCAAAACAAGTATCAGCATTTTGGGAAGAGGAAAGCAAGGAGGCTGAAGGCCAAAGGGGAGGAAGGAGCTGCTGGAGGAGGCGAGGAATGGGAGGGTGTTTAACTGGAACCACACAGACGACAGATGAAGGGCTCAGTGAGGAAGCCAAGAGGGGTCATCATGGCAGAAAATGCTATGCCAAGAGAAGACAGTAGCTGAAGACCCACATCGTACAGGCCTGGCTCCTGATGCTGAAACACACCACACATTCAAGTCATTCTTGAATGGAAGAAGGGGAGGCTTTCAGATGACAAGTAAGAAGTGCAAAGAGTGAGCTGATGCGATTGAAGTACAACTAGTTTAATTTTCAAATACAACCGTGCAATCAAAGCACCTCCTATCCGGGGCATGTGGTGAGAAGCCACCCCAAGCCTGCTCATGTGGTTCATGAGGTCACCAGAAGCCTGACACAATTACATCCTTCTTTCAGAGCTGCTTATTACTGTAACACACCACATCGTCTTTTCTCTTGGCTCATAAGCACAAGTATTTTAAAAGGCCTACAATCACATTTCTACTTTCACAGCTTTCCAGGGAAAAAAAAAAAAACACAACAGGAGAGAGAAAGACGATCGCCCACCTAACAAGCCTATCTCCACAACACAGGTTTACAACACAGAGCCCAGTTTCTGCCCTGACATGCATCTGTGCTCTTACACGGATTTCTTTGGAGTACCATAGCGCAGAAGTGGTGATGATTTACCTCACAGCATTATACTTTTATGTATGTCCTCTTTCCATTTTTTAAGACAAGGGTCTGCTGCTTCAGCAACCAAAGGCTAAGCGAGAAAAACGCAAAGTCTTAAGTCCGAAACTAAATATATTGGACAGATAGGATATTAAGTACTCTGGGGAGGCACAAAGAAAGACCCTCGTGGTCACACACAAGAGCAGCAGTCAGGATCCAACCAAAAGCATTGGTGACAGAAAAAAAGAAAGCACTAGGAGCCAAGGATGAACACTTGGTTCAAAGCATGACCACGGCCTTAAAGCAAAGGGTTAAATTCACATACACAATGAGCTCACCATGAAAAAACCTTAACCTGCGGTTTTTCTTCAAGCAAACGTCTATTGATTTCGTCCTCAGTGTAAACTTCACTATCTGGCCAAAAGACAGCTTATGAAGAGATTACAAGGTTTTATTTGAAAGCGTTATCAATGACAGCATGGGTTGAGCTTACTTAATTTAGGAGAACAGGAGCAAGCTTACTCCCACAAAACTAAAAGCTTGAAACCCAAAAATCTATACAGGAAAACATGCTGCAACTGAAAAGGACAGGGAAAATAGCTGAGAAATCATTTATGGTTACTTGAGATATGTGTAACCATTTCCCACTACTGCAGAAGGGCTGTGAAACCACGGGAGGTGGAAGTCAGCTGGACAGCTGGGGCAAAACCATGCTCAGAAGAGCACACGAGTATGTGGTACAAGTAGCATCAGAATGACACGACTCCTAAGCTGCTACTTCATTTTCCAATAAGTATTTACCTGTGCTAAGCAAGATACAACGCCATTTGGGTTCCCCAAAGAGAGTAAGGGAGAGGATGGGGGAACAGAGAGGTGAATTTCTTTATTAAGGCTGAGAAAGGGGACAGAGAGAAGCTAGGCTGACAGTGACAACATAAAATGCTGCACAAACATACACAAATAGCTCCTTTAAAAAAAAAATTACATGCTTTGCTCATGGCCACAAAAAGCATGGTACTCAGCATATTTATGGCCTGTGTATTAGTTTTCCACACAAAGATGACTGCCAGTGCCTTCTAGGGTTCTGAAAACTTAAAACTCTCACTGGAACCCAGCTTCTTCTGATTTATGTCTGCATCACCTAACCTCTGTGAACCTACACTGGTACCAATGACTAAACTGCTCTGAAATAGGATTATATCATTTCTAGCATGAGCAATGTGTACAAATAATAGACTTCAGTTTCCACAGCAGTCCAGGCAGAAAAACTAACCCTGCATTCAAACGGTTGGAACTGGAAATAATATGCAATTCTTGTTGATAATGCATAGAATTTACTGTCACAATTTGCTAAATTTACATAAATATGTGTTTCTATACACATCTGTATGCATGCATGTGTATTTACTGTATCTTTATGTAAGAAGAACATTAGGGATGCTTATGTCTACCTGTACCTGCATTTTAAGAACCCTTGCAATGCTCCCAGTTATCTTAACACAAAAGCCAACTTGTGCAAAATACAAAAAAGAAAGCAGAAAATCAAATCACAACAGCCTCATCTTTCAGTGCAAAAAAATTTTTGTTTGTAATCAGATTTAAAGCATATCGGCCTGTTGAACGTAAACCTGTATAAAATTCATTATTTGGAAATAAAAGTATTATCTAGCTCTTGCAGTAGTTCTCAATCTTGGTTCTCGATCCTTGGTTCTGCAAGGAGGAAGAGTTTGCCAATGGCCGCAGCATGATCCTAGGAGATGAGACCTCTGGGGTTCGTCTGATTTATTGCCTGACTTCTGCCAACCCATGTCCTCTCTGTGTGCCCATCAAAAAACACTTCTGTGGCCCAGAAGACTTGCCTGCAGAGCTGCAGTATGGGACATACTCTTGACTCTTCATACCTGGCTCCTTCTCTGTTGACCTCTAACCGACTTTTCCAATGGGACATGGCTGCGCTCATCTCCGGAGCCATCACATTTCACATGGTGATGGAGAGAGCAGTTGGTTGCGTACCTTCCGCTCTTATGCTATTTTGGTAACCTTGCTGGGACACTTATCTATCAAGCAGAGAGGGCACTATATATGGGAGCATCTACCAATGCATTCAAGTTTTCCAGTCCATAAGAAGCAATCTGATCCCCACTGCACGGCAGGAGCAGTGAGTAAATGTAACCCCTGTTACAACAGCTGACAGACTAAAGAAGAAGTAACAGCACCCCAGGCAACGGGATCCCTGGCAGGTGCTTTCCTCCGCCAGTTGTTGCACGGAAGGCAGAAATGTTTCCCCAGCCCCAGCCCACGGCCGGTGAGAAAATAATTCCCATCACCCTCAAGAATGAAGCATGCAGCACGGCTTTGGATGTCAACCTAAAATAGTTCATTTCAGCATAGAGTGTTAGGTCCCGTCCCTCTCCGCACACGCGCAACCCTGCAGCATCTTGAAGCGCAAGGCCCAAGTTGCCTCCAAATTAAGTCAACAAGAGCTTTTCCAGTGACATACCCAGGAGCTGGCTCGGACCACGAGTGACCACAAATGCTGTCCCAAGAGGCTGGAGGAGTAAGTGGACATTTGGTGCTCGGTCATGACCATCCAGGACCAAGCACTAAATCAATATACACAGACACTCTTCTATACATATGCAAATGTGCTTCGTCTGTTTTGACAACTGAAGTTCAGTTTCAGTTAGTGATGACAAGCAGGTAAATGTAATAAGCATATTAAGTAAAAATAAAGCAATCTTTTCTTCAGATCCCCTCTTGGTAAATTTTTTCCCGTAAAGTGGAAGGAGGCTAATTTTCACTTCACGCAGGAATTACAAACACATGCAGATTAACACTTCTACTCTATTTTCTTGGAAAAGCTGCCATTTCTCATAAGTTGTATTAAACCCTAGGCTCTGAGTTTGAGAAGATGGTGCTGCTCAATGCTGTGAAACCAGTAAGACTGCATGTATGGCTGTGCAGCACCCCCTGCCCTGCTGAAGCTGAGTAAATTATAACCTTCACTTCTTTCAGAGGAACAGTCCCAGCTGCAGAGAAATGATTCTTTCAAATAACAATATAAAATGATACAGTCAAGCCACCCGACTTCATTCCCAGAGAGATTTTTCTCTCAGAATGCAATGTGGTTTGAGTGGAGGGAGTTATCTTAACACTGCATCAGAATACAGAGGATAGAGCTGTTAGCAGCCATTTCAACCTCTTGCAGAGAGCATTCCTCAGTATAGGTGGAAACACTCATGCACAATTATTGAAAAGGAAGAGAGTCACCCTAAATGTTTTTCTGTGTCCCTAAAGTGTTCCCTGAATGAATAAATATTCACTCATTATGTTTCAGCTGTTACCACTGCAGCAGGCTCCAAAAGCAGGATTTAAACTTCGGGGCTGGGGGAGGAAGGAGGGGAGCAACCCACCACAAAGAACAGTTGGCAGTATTTAGGCCCAGAGGAACTCAAGGTGGTTGCTCCGTCACCGCAGTCTCCTGCAAGATGTGGTCCCCAAGCCTGGTCTCTACAGCTCAAGCCACCAAGAGTGCTCTGCAACCGAATCAGGCCTCAGTATTATAGAAAAGTCCTCGTGTTTGAGTGCTACAAAAATCTTCAATCTAGCTGGGATACCACATCCTGGGCTTCGCTTGAAGATAAGATCAAGGAGCTCAGAAAGATGACAAAGATACAAATACTCATTGCAATTGGAGAAAATGCATGGGAAGCAATGGAACGTGGAGACTGTGGCTGAAGGAGCACAGATCCCGGCACCAGGCTGAAAGAGTTTCAAGGTGCTGGACAAAAGCTGCCCAGCAAGAAAGTCCATCTTACAGTGGAAAAAAAATCCACACATGGCTTGAAGAAATAAGTTCTGCTGTTGTTAGTGAGGGGATTTTTTTGTTTGGTTTGTTCTGTGGTTTTTTGTTGGGTTTTTTGTGGGGGTTTTGGGGAGGGAAGGTTAAAGAAGACTAAGCACAAAGACATTCTCTCTAGCTGGTTGAGGGAGAGAACGACAGAAAAAAAAAAAGACATCTCAGCATTTCTGTGCTCACGTGCTTTTTACCCTCAGTGTAGACCACCTTTCACCAGGAAGACGATGTTCCTCATTTCTACGAACAAAGACTCTCCCCCATACACAGGTTTGCGCTGACTCTTCTACACCACCACAAATATTGTGTCCATCCATGTCTGCCAGCAAGCAATCACCCATCCCACCAGCAGCAGCCACGCTTCACCAGGCAGCACAGCACACAGGAGGTATTTTGGCCATCTTGAGGACACAAGGGCTGGGGATGCATATTGCATAGACTGCTTTGAGCACATCCCAGATGGGGTGTTCAGCTCGGGAGGCACAAGGGGTACCAGCAGTAGCTGCCTCACACAGTTGAAGGTGATGCTGTACCTGCTGGCACTACTGGGGAGAAGCAACGTTCCCCCTCACCCCTATGCACTAGCAAATTCCCCAGTGTCACAGTCCACAGGCCAGCCAGTGCTCACAGAGGGCAACGCTGGCAAGCCGGGCTAGTTGCAGAGAAGAATACAAGTCAAACAGCTGATCACATCTCGCTCGCTCACTACTCATATATACATGTTCATCAAATCACTTTTTGAGTCAAGAACCTCCTTCCAGACAGTGAGTTTGCTCTTGCAAAAGCATGAGAATAATTGCAGAACAATGAAGTAATAGTGTCACAGGTATTGACTAATACCTTTGCTGACATTCACATAAAACATTTTGCAGTATCATAGAGGAATAAGGAAAAAAAAACACCCACATAATCAGCCTGTATTTACAGAAGCCTCTTAGAAGCATGGCTGGCTTCTAGTTTCCAGTATTAGACACAAACCAGCACCCCAGGGACGGGGCTATTGTACAGTGTGAATAAAACCAGAGCAAACCTACCTGTTCCGGGCGCGTGAGAAGGTAGATGCTACCAAGTCCAAATCGGAAGCCTACAAGCTCTGTTAACCCATGCTTATCTTGAGTCACCCTGCTGGAAATTACTAACTGGGCTTGGGCTAACTCTTTTCCAAGAACGACTAACTCATCACTTAACCTCCACCAGCTGTGAACTCCCAGAAACAAGGGATGTGACCTTTACAGGATGCAAGCACGCATGAATGACTGAAGGGGCCACAGGGCACACATTATCAGCAAATGTACCTGAAATGTAAGGTAGTTTGAAAAGAGAATAGTAAGTCTTTGCTGGCACCCTGGCCAGAACTTTCAAAAGCCCTACTTTCTGTGCTTAGCACTTGTCTCCCAATGTGGTTGATGAGCAGATAGAGAGGCCTCTCTAGGTTTTTTGCCATGTGAGCATAGCAGGGGAAAAAAGCAGCAAAGCTTCCCTTGTCAGGCCATTCATGCAACGCAGGCAGCAAGAATTAACCCATGACAGCGGTGCAAACAGGTTGAGAAGGGTCTGTTAAGACTGGGAGCACACCCAAGCACCAAAGCAATGGATCAGCAGGGTGCTCTCCTGCCAAGAAACAAGAAATCGAACATCATTTCCTTTTCCACTTTCCCAGAACCTTTGAAAAAGCGCGTAAAATGAAGAAAAAAAACATTGCCAAAGTGATTTCAGTTTTAAGCTGCTTGCAAGACAGAAGAACACACGGTAAGTTTAAGTGTGACTTCCAGCCAGAGCTAGTTCCCACTGGTATAACCAACATTAAGAAAGAAATCCAGGTCCTTCCTTATGTTGCCTCAAGTACAAACCAGCTGATTTTACCCCAGCACATAGGAATGCTAAGCAGGTCCACTCAAGAACGCATTATTTGCTCTTGGACATATTCTCTTGTAGTCCTGGAAGGCAAATAACATTTGCTTTCTGCAACACATCAAACTGAATACCCGCATTTGATTAGGTAGTTATGTGAGCTATCCTCAGGCTTTCTCTGCTCCTCTGCATTTTAATAATATCTTTTTAATTTCTGGCCGATAGTATTTTCACCCCAAGAGTATTACCATTTCCAAGCACCTATGCTAATTCAAGCAGCTGCTTGTTCTTCACTCTCCTGGTCTTCCTACACTTTCCACCTCGCAGCTGCTGCCACTATGTGAAAAGCACGCCCAGTTTGCCATCTTCAGGTAACTGGGTATTTATTATACACTTTACTCCTACTTTGTCCAGGCCACTTGTTAATGCATAGAAAACTTCACAGAGACAGCATCAATATTCTCTCACACTATACAGCCAAGTCGCAAGATTTTTTGTTGCCTGAGCATACATCTGCTCAAACTACGTAACCAATCCATTAGCGCCACATGAGAACCAATTTTTTAACCTCACTTTTCTGCACAGTGAAAAATATCATGCTAAACTTGAAATAAAATTATGATTTGTCCTTTAATTTTTTAAGTATGTCTTTTTCGAGATTTTGCTTTAAGCCCCCCCGCCTGCAATTCCTTGAAGCATTCTTACACTACACCATATGAAAATAAACTGCATTTATCCCCTGCAGAGTCAATCTGCACACCAACAACAAACACCCTAAGCCTGCCTCTTTTAATATGCAAAACTCTGACCTCAGATGTATATGCTAGGTTGCTGCTGATTTTAATGAAGACAGGAAAGCATGTTTAAGGGCAAAATTGGGAATACAGTCTGGTTTTCCTCAATATTTCGTATAACCACTCCATCACATTCCTAAGGGCCTTTTTACCCAGGCCTCTGTAATGAGCTTTTGTGAGCTACACTTTGCAGTCAACCCCTTTCCCCCTTGACTCCAAATTTCAGAAACCTTAATTTAACTCGGAATATAAACAGCAACTCCAGAGACCATTTCTAACCCCATGGATTCATGTGTCGCTGCTTTGTAGCACGTTGCTCTTTCATAGTCTCTGCTCATCCATTTGCTGCAGTACTCTGAGAACAACCCCAGCCAGGCATCCAGCTCCCCCAGGGTCAGGCACATAGGGAAGCTTTAGGGCACAAGCCAAAACCATAGGTAAAGCAGGGATTTACAGCAGCAGCACATGATACTGCTCTTAGAAGACGACTAAAAACCTCAGCTCAGGTGATGGACCCATCTTGCAAGCCCAGCTCACCGGATACGGCTCGCCTCGATGGGTAGTCTCGCTCCAGGACCTTGCCACCAGCCAGCAGACATTTGCTAGTACCGTTCCTAAAGTATGGAAATGACTTCACAGATACTGGATTTGGAGAAAGAATACAGCAAACAAACTGGAACATTCAGCCTGATTGATTGAGTGAAGTCACTTTCCAAAAGAGGCTACTCAAAAGCGGGGCTGCGAGATTTATGTTCCTTCATAAACCAAATCCACATTAGGCCTTACTGAGTCCAATTCCATCCCAGTGCTGAATGACCCATTTAAACAATGACGCCTAGCGCAAACCAAGGATAATTAACACAAGTTTCCTCTCGAAGGCGTTAAGCCCGGGGCTCGTGAGGGCAGAGATCACTGCTGTGGGACAGCAGCCCCCCGAGTGGGGTCCACCTCTCTGCCAGCACCCACCGCAGGAAGAGGCTACAGTTATCGGGGGAAACTGCGGTACATTCCCACCTCTCCTTGCTTCAGAGATGCCTGGTCTGCAGCACAAACTCTAAAAGTTCACCAGTTGCCTGCTTTCTGCCTCCCCCCCCCATCTCACTGCAGCTTCCCGGGTGGCTGGGCAGGGCCTACGGCAATTCTCTCAGACAGCAGCTTCAGTCCCCAGCCCTCTTGCAAGCTCATGGGGAGCACAGTCTCCCACGGCATCTACCTATGGCCTACTTCTCCTCTGGCCCCCCAAAAGCATTCCCTTCCTTCCATTACATGGGAATAACAAAGCTTCACCAGCTCACAGGGTGATGGTAAGGAGGCAATATGGGTTCCCCCAAGCGCAGGGACCCGAGGAAGCTCCCTGAACATGCCTCAGCCATGGGCAGCCACGTGCAGGTTCAACTCCTGGGCACAGTGGCAGCGCTCACTTTAGGAGGGATTTCAGGTTTTGCAGATGCCTGCTGCTGAGAAAGCATTTCTATTGTGCAGAGGGGTGGGACGGTGAGTAAGAGCCCTTCATCACCCAGCAGGGCTTTGCACTGCTTCCCTGTTTTCTGGGTGGAAGGCCAATGAGAGATAAACTGGGCTCCATTACATTGTAAGTGATGATAGTGACATCGCAGCAACAGAAATCATTTTTGCTTCCTCCAGCTCCCTGCTGTAGTTTCCATTAGGCACAGGAAAATTCAGATAGCACAACCATTTTCAATTCAAATGCTCATGCTTTGCCCTCACCAGGACAACTCCCCAGGAAGTTTTACTGTTGCTGGTAACTGATAATGAAAGAGTAAACACCATACTACCCCACTTTCAGGTGTTCGGCCAGATGGTTACCTGAAAATAAAAAGCAACCAACATTAAAAATCCACCGTCTTTTTCCAAAATGCTTGCTACCTCTGCATCTGATTTTGCATGTGCTCTTTGAGATGAAGGTTATTTGAAAGACTTACATTCCATGAATGGTTGCAAAGTGTCCAGGTTATCTACAGTGCTGCTTGCACGGGTTAAAAATAGCAGCTGATAACACGATACAACACCTCTGCCCAGTTCTCAAAAACTAGAGCTGACAGGCAAGGTGAGAAAAGATTAGGAAAGTGCAACTGGATTTCACATTTTATTTCATTAGGAAGACCAAATCCAAATCTTACATTCAAATCCTAGGAACCATCCAAACACCAAACTGTCATCACAGCCTCAGGGCACTGCCCACTTGAATCTGACATGGACATCGCCTCAAACTCCCCTTGCAAAAAGGGGCTTCCACAAAAGCTGTGAGACTTGAAAGGTTACTAATCTGCTGCCCTGTTAAGCTGTAGATAAGTCAAGGCACAGACAGGGCTGGTAACTGGTAGATGTTAAGTGAGTTGAGCCCCTTGTTCATGCCTTGGAGAGCAAGCACGTTTCTGCCACGCTGCTTCAACGTGGTGCTGAGAGCAGGCAAACAGGGTACAGCCCCCGCACTGTTATGGGGTAAGCACTGTGCCCACTGAAGCACATTTTCCATTCACAGACTGGGAGACAAACATCCACACCCCACAGTGGGTAAAGCGGGTAAGACTACAAAAAAAAAGTCACTTAAACTAACAATTCACTACTCAACTACTTACACATTTTTCAGCAGGTTAGAGCCTCCAACAAGAGCCCCAGTGATTGTATTTCAACTCCAACTGTAGCTACACACAGAAAATGGTGCTGGAGCTCCCTGCACTGAAACCTCGGTGCAGCTACAAAACAAACCTGCTTCTTTTCATCGCCAAAAAACGCGGACAGAAAATAAACTTCCAGTGCCAAGCACCTCTTCTGGCTTCAGGGTAGTGACAAAGCCAAGCCACGCAAAGAAGGACAAGCTATGAAAATAACAATTTAACTCTCCCTTAAATAAACGAGCACACCACAGACAATCCAAAACCATAAAAAAGGTGTAAACCAGCCGGATTACAGCAAAGATCTCACCTGGCATTTGGCAGCCTGCTGGACTGAACAACAGCCATGCCAGGATGGCTCTTGGTCCTCAAATCTCATCCCACCCCTCAATAACGACATCTTGTGCTGGCCTCTGGCATGTCACACAGTCTGCTTTCCTGAGCTTTTCCATCTATAAAGTGGGAATAATCACATTTAATTTCCTTGCAGAGCTGTTATTAGGGTTAATTAGCTCATGTTTGTACACTGCTTTGAAAAATGTAGGAGTGCTCTCTCCTCTCTCACTTTCTCTATATATAAATATATGATGTCCTATTATCATAACCATCTGTGCCAGTGGGAAATTTTAATTGCTGAGCTAGCTCTTGGGAAAGACCTGCCATTCTGTAATATATAGGTCAGAGGACTTTGTGAACTGTGAAGGTAACGATAACACATTTCAACGGGGAATGCAATGAGACATGAGGTAATGCTAAATTTGGTGCTAGCAGGGAGGTGTTTACAAAAAACCTGGAAGAAAAATCCTGGTGGCCCTTCTGCATGAGCCGAGTACTAAGGAAGGGACTTACAAATCTCTCTTCAGGAAAACAATTTTATCTTCAATTTTAAAAAAATTGAGAAAACAGTGACCTGCATTTCAAAACACAGAGGATGGGATATTCTAAAAGCTAACCGGGAAGAAATACATGTGAAAGCGATTCCATTGCTAGACAGAAACAAGCAGGTCAAAATAAATGGCTCCTCTGGCTCTCGGCATGAAGCAAGCTCATTTCTTAAATGAGAAAAGAAACAAGAAAGGAAACAGAAAAGAAGTTACAAAGTCTGAATATATGCTGGAGGTAAAATATTATAAGGCATGAAGTTAAGGGGACAAACAGTAGGGTTTTTGTTTTGCTTTTAGCTTGAAAGAGTAATGGGGAACAAGTATATGTTTTTATAAATATAACCAAGGAAAATACAGGAGAAAGAATGGGTTTATTGTTGAACAAGGCAGGGATCACATAACAAGAATTCAGACGGATGAAGCACTCAATACTTATTTCCCTATGTGTTCTGTACAAAGGACACAGAAGCATTAAGTGGGAAATAAAATTCATGATCTAGATCAGCCTGGGGAAAAAAAATTAAGAAGAAATGTGAAAGTATATCGATTTAATCAATGTGCCAAATTCTTTCTATAGCAAACATCTACTGAAGTCAGTGGAGTTAAACAAGGGATAAATTTAGCCTACATTTTATAACTCAGTAAGACCAAATGACATGCACAGAAGGGATCTGAAGAAACCAAATATACACTGAGGCTGTAAAACTGTTGAGCAGTCTTGAAGCTCATATGGAACTAGCACGATACGAGCAGTCTGGAGATAAACAGTTTGTAGAAAAGAAGTATGACATGGGAATGGGGTGAGACACACAGTTAGGAAATTCCAATCAACTGCTTTACTAGAAGAAATAAAATACACAACATAAAACAGCATGATGAGTAAAAGAAAAGTTCAATAAAGAATTATTCTACCCAGAGAAACCTGAATGTCTTCCAAACATGCAAGTATCTTGGAGGGAATGAATCCTAGATTCATTAAGCAATCTTTACTACTTATTCCTATGGGATTACAAACTTATATGGAAGAGTACAATTTCAACAGTAACTCCAGAAAAACAGAGGGAGTGGGAAAGTCCTAGGTCATAGTCTATGCTCATCTATGCTGATGTAAGTCTGGCTAACATTCACCGGCTGCCGCAGATTTAGCTCAGCGGAGCTGGAAGCCAAGGCTGGACCAGCCTTGGATCCAATCCCTTTCACAGTGTGAAAGGTGCTCTTAGGAAAGGTGCTAACTTAGCACGTGGCGATAACGATGTTTTCAGCTTGTCCTGGAAAGCAAATCCCCACTCATGCCAGAGGAGCCATAAATAAATCACTGAGCACAGTCAGACCTCAGGCTGCCGGACAGAGGAGCCAGTTATGAAGAATAATTGGGATGAACTCAAAATCAAATTCAGATCGTTGACTCTCTCCACTGAAGACCTGCATTACCACTTAGAACATGCCTGGAGATTTTCAGTCACCTACACGAATCACAGATCCACGTCTTCTATTAGTGTGCTTACTGTGAGCTTAAGTAACCTGGATGTATCAGAAATGTGGGTAGACTAGACAGCTGGCAATTTAGAACTATATTTTTTCACAATATTTTAATGCAAAATTTTGCCTATTTACAATACGGGTAGAAGAGGAAGAAGTTCCTATAGCACCCTCAACCTTTACGCAGAACCACTGGATCTCCAAATGCTATCATACATACATACAGGGTGTTTTTACAAAAAAAAAAAAAATTAAAGACCAGAAATATCAACCACATTTCATTATCAAACCACATTTACGAAAGGTAGCGAACAGCACCTGATGACAGGAAGAAGGCTGGCACACATCTGCTCCAGCCCTCCTCTTATAGCCTGGTAAGAAAAAACACTTCACTGTGATGAGCACTGAGGAGGTCACCAGGTGATGGAGAACCACGAACATGGGGAAAGACTGACTGACACCATGCAATGAGCCCACAGGCTGGGGCAATGTGTGCGCTCAGGAAGGATAAGCCTTCGTGCAGCCGAAAGACACAATTTTGTGCGAAAGGCTGCAGGTTTGTGGAGGGGAGAGAGGCGCAACTGGGGAGATGCCACTAAGAGGATCAGCAGGTTTAGGAGGCACAGCGGCTTTGAGGAAATTCGTTTATAGTTCAGGGAGAGAAGAGGAAGTGAAGACAATTTATGCATAATTGAAAAATAGCAATATATAGCAGCAAGGGGGATGGAATATATGAAAAATAACAATAGATGAAAAATCATAAGCAGCTTGAAAGAAAAGACTTCCATAGGCTACAGTAAACCAGCCTGAGACCAAGCTGCCAGGGTACGGGCTTCCTGGCTCTTACTCGAACAGCTCCTCCACTGGCACTATACCTCAAAAATCACTTTTTATTTGACATTATCTGCCCTGCCTACAGAGGTACTTTGGATAAACCATCCCTAATAATCCACAAGCAAGCAACAGCTCCCCACAGCATTACAAGTTGTCCTTTTCAGAGAGCTCTCTGCCTCTCAACTGGTGCGTGATGCATGTAGCAGGGGACTGGACCTCCACACCATCATGCCCTTGGCTTTGAAGGGATGCACTGACTGCAGATCTGACACCTGACGTTTCCCACAGCTTCTGCATGACCAGCTCAATAGCTCCGGCAAGCTATAGGGCGCTGAAACATCAGGCCAGGCCTACTGCAGCAGCTGTAGATCAAATGGCCCACAACACCGTCGTTTCTGTTTCTTGGAGGAGTAACTACAAGTGCCTGTTGTGCATTTATGTTTTTTAAAGATGGCTTACCTTGTTGAGACAGGAACAGGAAAAGAAGTTTATTCAGGCTCACCCATTCTTTATGGACTTCACAGCCCTAGTGAAAACACCTTTTTTTCCCCCCGTCTCTCTTGCTGTTCGGAGATGATGGGCATTTTCAGACCGAAGGCTGACGGGGTGGATTTGCAAGACACCTACCCTTAACTTGACTTCTTGGGAAGTCCCAAGCCTTGCAGAGAGCCTATTTCCAACTGTCATATCAGCAAGTCAGTGGACAAGCCTGGTGCCAGGTGGCCTAGCCAGGAATTTTCAAAAACTGGGCTGCTCCCCATGTCTCTTTAGCTGCCTTTCTCCACCCTTGGTGAAGTTCCTGGGGCTCCTTCTGCTTCTCCAAAAACAAACACCCAGTGTCCTTTCCAGAAAGCCAGGTGATGTGGGTTTCCCACACAATGCCAGGTGATGCATCAGGAGACACAGGCCCTATGCTCTTAAGAAATCACTGTGCAACAGTGCCGAAAGCCCAGTCTTTCAGTGACAATGAGCCTCGGCACAAGGTGTCCTACCAGCAGTGTCATCAAAAGAGCTGCAGGTGGAGGACACCCCCTTCCCATTGGCCTTGCAATTTTCCAAGGCTCTGGTCAACACCAGGAGCTCTTATAGGCCATGGGGCTGGGAAAGCAGAGCACTAATAGGAAGGAAAAGTCTTTGAAAACACGGTCTTAATAACGTTGGGTCTGTATCAGCATGTATCTTCCAGTGACAGTACACGGACTTACTCAAGGTGGTCACTGTGCATTCTCCTTAACATCCTTTTAAACAACTGCATGATGCAATCACGTTTTGAAGTAACCTGGTGCATGATACGTACTCAGCAACCATTTATGAAGCACAGAATTAAGTAGAACAGGAGATGAAAACACTCATCCTAGACTGTTTGCATCTCCTCCACTGGTGCTGCAGCGGTGATTTGCTCTGTCCCTTAACCTCCTGAGCTAGTTGGATGTTACACGTTAAAGTAAAACTATGTAAAGTTAAACTACGTTCAGCAGATCCAATTTACCTGAGTAAGTTTTGTGGTCCCAGTTAGGTAAGAGCTTCTGTGGCTCCTCCACGGTCCCTGCACAACACACATTTCAGCCTAGCTGAAGGATGAGATAGAAGAGATATCAGAAGAAAATGGAGGCAAGACGGCCATCAGAAGCCAAGCTTCAAAAGCTAAAAGCTGCAAAATGCTACAGACAGATTTCACGTCACCCCAAAGCGGCAGAACCAACAGCACCAAAAAAGCAAACTAGTTTCAGCAGCACTGATAGGAACTAGGAAATTAAAATACCAGACTCTGAGTGCATCCACTTGGTTTGCCGGCCCATATGGCTGAGGCAATTATCTCCACTCATTTCCCCTCTCCGCTCACTGGAAAAAGGACAGATTTGAAAAGAAGGATGGAAAATTACTGCTTAAAAAGAGCAACAGTTTTTCACAACCTCTTAAAACATTTAAGTATATATTATCTCAAAAGGATATAAAATAGTATGATCATAGGCCATGCTAAACTGTGCCATCTCGTAATATGCAATCACCACCGAGCAGAACCTGTATGGGGTAGATCAATTGCCCAGCAGGACACCAGGGACATCAGAGCATTATGGGGCACCGCAGCACAGCAGGGACAGCCTGCTGCAGTGATTTTGGAGAACTTCAGAGGTTTAAAAAAAAAAAAGAATGTGACTAAATGCTCTCCTTCCTATTGCTGTTTGCATCTTGTTAAAGAGACAACTCAATTTTTAAAGCACTTTACAGGTCACCTTCAAGAATTCACCATGCATATCCATGCCTGCTTTCGATTTCCTAACCATCCTTTAATTCTTGGTAAGACTGGTGTTCCCAACTTTCCTTTGCATCAGGTTATGATTCACAACTAAAGTGGCTACCTGTAACCCTCCACAGCTATGCATGTAGGTATTTCACATTTTTACAGCCAAGGAAACCTGAAACTTTGGGGGAATAATAGCAGGAGGGGGGAAACGGCTGCTTAGCTCTAATTCGAAGTAAACACTGGCTTCTGGCGGATGCCCACCCTACAGACGATACATGGGGAGCACCAGAGACCACCAGCAGCACGATGACTTCTAATTAGTAACAAACGGAAACAAGAACGTATGGAACAGAGCGGCCTGCATCTGTGCACAATAATTAGTAACACACTGCACCATGCGTGGTATGTGACACTGTGACTCCAGCAACCTCCTGTTTGGTGAAAGAGGAACGAGATTAGACCTCCCAAGCCAACACGCGGTTTTAGTTTTAACAATTTATTCAAAGGATGTATCACAGTGACCGTCAAGGAAGATCCAAGCTGGATGTTACGTTTCAGGAGAAAACCCAGAATCAGCCCCACTGCTTCCCACAGCCTGTGGATTTTAAATGAAACCTCACAATCCAAATTTAGAAGTAAGACAGAAATCTTGTGAAGAAACCGCTCCCTGGGAGAGCCTGGGTGTGCAGCCTTGGACATCATTAGGAAGGTGTCTAGCACTGATGCAGGCAAATGGCTATGTCACGGTATGCCTTGGAGGAATGATGGCAGAGGGGACACCGCTATGGGTGCGCTAGGAGAGACAGCTGCCACTACCACTTCCAGTCAAATGCGCTGCAGCTCCCGTTACTGTCAAGTAGTAGGGAGCACTTTTATATGTCACCTTCAACCACTGTTAACTTTGACACTGCTTTCACCTCCACTGTTTACACACTGAAGAACCAAGGGGGTACCAGGAAGATAATTCACTCAGAAATGTCTGCTTTTTAAGAACCCACCCTTCTTACTTTCCTGTAGCATACGCCAGGGTAAAAATAGGCAACTGGCCTCCATAGCTGGTGAAGCTCTCAAACACTGAACAGATTTGCTGCAACCTTCCTGGCCACTGCACAAAGCCCATCCTTCCCTCCAGACACCCCTGAAACGAGTGGGAGGAGAGCCACACAGCAGATATGCTGTGGTTTCTGACTACACTGCTCTAGGGATATTGCATTATGTATGAATGGAAAGGGTTTCCCCACCCCATTCTGTGTTTCACTCTCAAAATCAACCTAGCCATGAGTTTACTGATGAGGATGAGGGAGACATGAATGTGGCTTCATTCGACGAGGGCAGCACCTGATCCCATTGTAACCGTAGCTGCAGAGACTTTAGTTGGCCCAGCATCATCCTAACAAGAAACGTGGGACTATCAGGCTCGATAGAGCCACTACTTGATGAGGAGCAAGACAGAGAGAGAAACTCCCATGGAGCTCACTCCACACGTGAATTCAGTGAGTACTTTTGTCAGAGGAACGTTATTCACTCCTGCCCACTTCCCTTTTATTTTCTTACAGATCACAAATCCAACAGACATCTACGATGACTGAAGAAGCAATTATGGGCACGCCCCTAAAATACTGCAAGGACAGAATTACTCCGCATTCACAGTACACCCCCGCCGTTTGCTGATGACTGTATTTGCTACAAGCCTGACTGTACCCCTTGAAGCCATACCAGCCCACACCCCTCCAGGCTGTGGAGCGGCACGCTTGGGTACCCTTGGCTACCATCAACACCTTGCAAACCATGGAGGTAGATGCCCAGCCAGGTTTTCAAATGTGGGCAACACAGTATCATTAGCCATACTCGTGCAACTAACAACTGCGTGCTTTTCTTCAAGGCATATCAACAGCAGGGCCTACCAAAGATGTGTTCTAAGACATCTGCTACCCGCATTTTGAGGGGGTCCTGAGCTGAGCGGGTATGCAAGCTACTCACTACGGTGTTCCTGAGCAGCCAAAACTGAAATACCGTTTGCTTGGTCAATCAGATCTCTTAATTTCCACACTCCTCCCAGCCAGATGCATTTTCACTTCCACACGCATGCGCAAATCCAGCTGCCTGGCCTCGCAATAGACAGCAAGCAACTTAATACAAATGTGAGCGTTTAAATCTCAGGCAAATGCAATTCAACCTCACATAGGCACACATGCTTTTCAGCAACTTGTATGATTCATTGTAAGGGAAGGGTCTTTTTGTTTGGTTGGTTTTTTTGCTTCAGGAACAGGTATTGATCCTGACACCCCAACGGTACCTTCACAGGAGAGCAAAGCTATTCACCCTTTTTCTGTGTCTTTTTTCTGGATAGATGTCTCAGCCAGAAATGTTACACTGATCCCAGGTATCTTTAGAGATTCAGTGCATGCGTGCAAGTACAGAAGGGGCAACGTCCCATGTTCCCACAGTATGGCAATTGCTACTCCCGAAGGGATCTGTCCTTCTTTGCTGCTTTCCTTTACTGCTGCTGCGCAGGACAGCGGACGATGCATAAATCTCCCCTCAGTTTCCACCAAGTTTAGCCATTCACTTCAAACCAGTCAGAAAACATATTTGACTTTTTATTATTTTTATTTAAAGGCCTATGGAACAATATAAATCCCTCCTTCCTTTTCTGGAGGAGCCAACAGCACTCGTTAAGCCTTCTGGTTCCCTCTGCTGCCATAAAAAGGTGCACGGTTTCTGAATGCGCTCAGCTGCTGTGTAAAGGTTCTGCTGCGGTCTCGGAAAAAATACAGAGTTCATGTCCCTCCCGCCAGAGCCTCTCACGGGATTTCGTTAGCCTCCCAGCACTGCCGAGCCAAGGCAGGACCTGGCGCTGGCAGTGAAGGTCACCTCTGAGCAGAAATGCTTCCAGAGACCCTCCTCTTTGGCTCCGGGTCTTTGGAAACAACTAGGCTCCAGAAGCGACTGTCTACACAAAGCACGAGGCTGAGAGGAGCAGTCTGTCTCTGCAAGGAAGATCAAGAAGTCAAAGCACTTAAGCTTTTTCTTTCTACTAGGCTTCCAAGATACTGCCCTTGAAGACATTAAAGCTGGTTGTCCTGCTAACAAGAGACAGAAAGCTAAGCCACCAGTCAGAGCATCTCCTTACAGGCCCAGCAGCCTCCCAAGACAGATTCACAACTAAGAAAAAGGGGAGCACAAAGACCCCAACCACCCAGAAGTTCTGCACGATTTCCACCTGGCAGAGCCCAGGGCTGGAGCAGGGCGCTGAGCCAGGCTGGACACACCAGGAGACGTACCATTTCCGTATGTGAAGGCAGTACCCACCCCTGCTTTACATCCCTTCCAGCTTCCCAAGAGTCAGGGAAAAGAGCTCCCACAGTCAGGCAGCTGATGCTACACTAAAATGAGAGGCATCAAATTGACTACCGCCATAAGCAGCTACAGCTGCGCCTACCCACGGGTGCTCTCCTGTGCGAACAGTGAGGTGACAGCAAACCTCAACATCCCCGGACTAAAACATGCACAAGTACCAGGCTGGTTTCTGCATGCTCAAGGGAGGTGGTGCTTCCCAACATTACATTTACACATGTAAAACAGAGGCAAATCGTCGACTAGCTGAAAGCTTATCCAGCACCTCAAGGCAGCAAGACTGCCTGAAACGACTCCCAGTCGGAGAACCACTCGTGTTCACCAGGAAAAGGCATTGGGCAACCTGATGGCAATGGACTGTGGCATATTTACTAGATCTGGATAGCATCCCCTAAGCTGCCCTTGCAAAGCCATGACATACTACGTGCAGATTTCCCCATTAGTCATTCATTTTGAGGTATTTCAAGCATGTGTGTTGTAAGGACAGCCTCCATCAACAGCGGTGCTTCAAACACAAAGGCTGGTATCACTGAAAACTGTCTAAGGAGGGAAATGCTATATGGAAGTTCAAATAGAAGAGATGTATTTCTCTGACAAGTGCACTCCAGGAATAGAAATCACAGTAAAACACAGTGATTAACAGAAGGATGTATGTATCTTTTCTAGGTCAACTCTCAATAACTTGAGAAGATAACAGGTCACAGACTCATTTGGTAGGTTGTTTTCTTCTTTTACTTCTTCGGGGTTTTTTGTTTTGTTTTTAACACAGCTATATTGACTTCAGTTGAACTTTTCCATTCTTAACGCACTAGATCTGCCTGATAATATATTTGACCCAAATGGTACTGAAGCGCCTTTCTCTCACAATAATGATAAGCATAAGGAAGACCATTGCAGCACATCCTCACCAGATCTTAGGAAGCAGAAATTTAGAAAAGGTTTACAGCAGGACTTGAGGCCTAACTGAAACTAAATTCTGCTTTCATTACCAGCTGCTAAGATTTAGGCTTGGACCTGCAGCTCTGAGTCTATGGACTGGGTAAGTGAAAAATCAGCTGGTATTTCCATGCTTCTCTGTAATTTGAAACCACTGAGACGTATCTCGGGGTATAAATCACACAGCTCTATAAATAAAACAAAACTATGATTTTTGTACTCTTTGGAAGAAAGCTGACACCAAATTCATGTAGAAATGTAAGAAAAAAAATAAGCCTGGCTTGTGGCCCAAGCACATAAGAAGCTTCCCCTTGTTCCCAGGGAGGAAAACTCCACCACCACCATTAGTTGGCTATGCCCTTGGGGGCTTATGGCTACAGGTAGTCTACAATACACTAAACATCTGTCTGTACGTAGCATCTTCAGGTAAAGAGGTTAAATGGTTATTAACAGAAAGGGCCACCAGCAAAACTCCAGCAAACTCCTGTGAAAGGGCGTGCTCCTATTCTCAGGTAATTAAATGATGAATCTCCCCTGTAAGTCCCTGTCGCAAGTTCACATCACACAGACACCTATGACTGCTTCTCTACGCTACACAAAAACAGTGCCCCACTTTTTAAATGCACACTGTCACCTCTGTGAACTGAAGTATGACCTCTCCCTGGCAAAATGTTTTTAAAACAAAGCTGCTACATACATGTGAGAAAGGAAGTAACCCGCTACCAGAAAATACTTGGTTTTATATACATCAATTCTCCTCTGCAGCAAAAAGATCAGACAAACACAGTTTTGAAACTGTGTGGTTATGAAATGACTGAATGTATCATTTTAGCTCTTTTATAACAAATTAAAAGATAAAATTGAAGAATATTTTCATTTCATGACAGGAAAGAAATCTTCCTTTCAGAAACATCCTATTCAGTTTCAAAGTGGGGGACAAAGGTGCACTATAAAGTGCTTTAAGAAATGGATTGCCTCCTATTCTGCACCCCCCGCCCCCCACTCTTGAAAATACATAGCAAAGTAAGCAGGACACATCTTGGAGCCCACCGATACAAAAATCAGAGAGAGCTTTGCTTGCCAAAGATATCGGGACCCATGGGGGTGCCTGTAAACCACCACATTTGCAGCACGAGCTGCAGTTCCTGTAAGTCTCTGTCTTCTGTACGTGACACTAGCATGACTGTTAAGTGAGTTTACAAGAAATACGAATGAGTACATGAAGACCATTTCTCAAAATCCTTGCAAAATGGGAAGTTGTATTTCTTACCTAGTTTGAAAGAAAAAGATATTTATGTGGTTGCACATGCCTGCCAGTCCCTCCATGGCCTCCAGCAACCTTCCAGCTCATGGGTAGATTTCAACTAACTCTGGCCAAGGACTACGGCAGAAGGGACAGCCACTGACAACTGCGTTTCTGCAAATGTTATGGAAGATCTAGGAGAGACTACCATTTTCGCCCATGAAGAGGAAGGCTGGTAGCAAGCTGAACCTTTGTCAGGCATTGGAGAAGTGACACAGGAGTGTGCTGAAAGACACAAAGATGGAAAAAGCTTTCATCAACCCAACTCAAGTGCAAAGCCCTTCTCATCCTCCCACCCATGGGTTTTGGCCACAATAACAAATAAATCAACAGTTGAATAAAGCATGGAGTCTACTTGCTGTCTCAGCAGCCCATCCTGCCTCATGGCTCGCTCAGGGTAACCTCCCTACACCATGCTTAGGTACCACACAAGAGGCCACCACGAGCCAGCTGCATTTCTCAGTGCGATCAAACCCTTACCAGAATGCACAGTGCTCAGACAAGCACCGACAGCCTCTCAGACAAATTCAGTGCTGTTACAAAGATGACAGACCTCCATCAAGACCTCAGTCTTGTTATTGACAGTCCCAGCGGAAAAGACCTGGGGGCAAAGCCTTGAAGCCTGCAGCCCCTCCAAAGCACTTCTGTCCCCTGGTCGGTCCCCATGGTTACTGCAGATGCACAGAACTCAGGCCTGAGAAAGAAGGGCACCGGCCTCTTGCACAACACTAGATGGTGAACAGAGAAACCCAGTCCCCTCATTTTCAATTGATGAGCCCCAGCTTTATTTTTCTGCGGATCGTCCCAAGGGAATGGGGTAAGGCTACTGGCCTCCTTGCAGGGAAGGGGTTAAGCTCAAATGCCCTGCCATCCACTTCTAACAGAAATTGTTTGCAACACTTTATTCCAAGAAAGCCGCAATTAATTGTGCTACGGCATCAGTAAACACACTGGTTGCACCATTAGAGCCCATTATTTTCTAAGACATCATGTTACTGCATTATTGATGCAACGGTCCAGTGTAATGAAGCGGTGCTTTGCATCCTTCTTCCTACTCAACACCAAGTTCACAGCGCTGTAGCACCGATGCCAGATTTAGTGAGGTTTTGGGGTTTTTTTTAGGTCAAAAATTCCAGTTAACCTAAAAAACAGCTGCACAAAAAGTTAAACACCTGTACTTAATCAAATGCAAATGCTTGGGTTTCTATTTGATACAACTCAAAATTACAGCTATTTCTAAATACGCTGCTTTGACAGTGAATATTTTTACCTCATCTGGACCGACTATTTTCAGAAAGGTATTTGAGAGAGATTAAGCCAGAATGCAGTAAATTAGCGAGCCGCTTACGTAAATACTGAACTTCTTTGAAGTTAAGGGGGGAAAAAAGCGCAGCTATATCTAGAGGGTCGTCACTCCTAATGCAGGGAGCACACATGAAAGCTAGGAAAGGAAGATTTGCCCATGTCAAAATTGCAGAAGAAAACCAAGAGGAGTTATCATGAAATGAGCTTAGAACAGTAGATCATTCAGTCCTGCTGCTCTTACTCATTCATGACCATTGAAACAAGTAAAAGTTTATTCATGTGAACAATACTGCAGGAAGGAGCCTCTGTTTGCAGAGCGCCCAGTCAGCAGCAAATGGTTCTGCAACACGGAGGAAGGCCAGGAACACCTGCCACATCTTGTGCAATGCCTGGGAATGCTGTCCAAGCGAAGGCTGGGCTAAAACATGAAACAGTACTTCCTCTGCAATTATTAATGTAAAACAGAGTATTAATATAATCTTTAGAAACATTCTCCTTCACCTGCATAACCCCAGCAAATTGCTTCCTAGTCACTCCCTGCAGTATTCAGCTCCACAAACCCCCAGTACGTTGCGGAAAGGAGAGGGCTCTTCAGAGTTATTTTAAATTTACTTTCTTTCAGTTTCATTTAATCTTCTTACATCTCGGCTCTCTGCAAAAAATTAGGCGGCTGATCAGTTCCTGCTTTGCCACTCACTCTCTTGCACAGTGCAATCACAGCTTCTCCTGGGTGCCTTCCTTCTGGACCAAGTAACACCACTCTGGTCGACTATCGCCATACCGAAATAGCCCCCTTGGGCCCCCCGACTTTCATTATCTTTTCTGCTGTTTGCCCTATTCTTTCTCTTTGTGGAAATGAGGCTACTGAAATTGAACTAATTACTCCAGGCTCAGAGGATTTTTTTATGGGGGTGCCAAATTGTTCTCATTTTTCGTTATGCCACAGCCAACACTTGTATGTTTGTTTAAACATCGACAACTACTTCAGCGTATCAGTGCAATGACAGCAGCACTGGGAACATTCAGGGGAACAAGATCAGAACTTGTCCCAGTGATGCTCTTCAAGACGTAGTCAAGGGGAGAAGTAAACTAAGAAATCCTCGATTACTCAACCCCTCTTCCCTTTAATGCCATCCTTACGCTATAAACAGATGTTTTGCCAAGGGGCTCATCCAGCTCAGACCCTACCAGACCACAGAAAGGTGTGAATACCAACCCTAAAGACTCCAGTGTGCCCACAACACCTTCTAACTCCAGCCAGGGATGTCTCGGTAGCACTGCTGGAAGCATGCAACAAGGATGGATTGCACAAGCTGCCCACGAGCCTTGCAGTTCCTTTCGACGGTACAAGTCTAACTCTGCTCAGCAGCTAGCTTTGTAGCAACTATTGCAGTTTGGGTGTGTTTGCATGAGAAGCAGCTATTAAGCAGGCAGCAGCATTCCAAGTAAACTCCCAGGGAGTCCCAAAGCATAGCCCTAGGTTGGGCAAACCAGAGCCACCTCATCTCAAGGTGACAAAGGCATGGGTAAGGGTGGCAGGGTACCTTCCAAAGGAAAACTCTGCCGTCACTGCACCTCCTCACTCCGAATGAAAGAGAAGTCACCTGCAACAGCAGCCAACACCTGAGCATCCAGGGCCAGCCCAAAACCTTAGAAATCACTTTGTGACTCATCAGCTCACGCCTCACACCAACACAGTCTGTAATTAAAGGTCTCTCCATAGAACCTCACCAGCCCTGATAAGGCAGTGTTTTCCCACCCATCTGATAACTGTCAGTCTCTCCACAACCTCAAGCTCCGTCTTGATCCTTTCTCTCCCTGTGACATACCTGGTCAACAGAGAGGAGGCAGAGCTGGCAGACATCAGTATCCCCATCTGCTCTGGTGGTTTGATGGCTCTCATCACCACAGGTCTCCTTATAAAACCTGCCAATTATCCCACGCATACCCAGTTTCCATGTGCCAAAGAGAGGTGACAGCCCATATCCTTCCTGAAAATCAATTAGACTATCTGTATGCTTAAGGGGGAATAAGCTTTGGCTAGGGCATTTTCCTCTTCTTGTATTTAATCTTGCTTTAGAAGCATTCAGCAAGCACAGTTTAAGTGCTGATGTATGTCAGACAGACAGCGTCACCAACTTATCTACCTTGGCTCCCAGCTTTTAGCTGCGAGAACATTGCTACACAAGTTCAGCATCCTTTGCATTAGACAGGTGTTTATCTCCTTCCTACATTTAAACCTGTAGAATAGTTGAAATTACTCCTGCTTGTCTTACCTGTGGTTCACCAAACATGCTCTTTAAGATGGAAGGCAAGGCATCGCATGCATTCACACAGGCGGGATTTTTTCATTAAACATAGTCTGCACATTGCTCCTGTCTGCCCCTGCATTCACTCAGCTTGCAAAACTGTTTTCATTATCCAAAACCATTTGATGCACAAGGCAATTTTTTGTGAGCACAGTGGTATAATAAAGAACAAGTTAGTAGGTAAAGCAAAGCAACAGAAGGTCCTGACTACTGAGAGGCGGCTTGTTTGGGACCAGAGTGGTTTTTTTCCTACGTTAAAGGAATTGCGTATTTTGAAAGCCCTCCTCCTTACTGAAAGCATGCCAGGTAATTAAACCGAAGCGCTTACTTTTCAAATCCAATTTTCTTTTGAAAACATACGCTGATGGACTATTTTTAGGGTTCTTATGTGGGCCGGCAGAAATAGGCTAGCCGGCTAGTGTGAGGGCTTACAGGCTGAACATCATGAAACAGTAAAACAATGAAAAAAAACCCACCCCTATTTTCTTCTCAAATTATAAATAAGTCTGCAGTGAGGTACTGATATTGATCTCCAGTTTCAAAAAAGCTTATTTTTAGCAAAACTAAATCTGAGCCTACAGCTTTGACTCAGGAGTTTCTTTAATTTGTTACCAAATGCAAGAGTTCATGCTGGTGTTTGAGGGGCTGCCCTCACCACCGAAACCAGCGGGAATGCTGCCCAGGAGAAGACTACAGGACTGGGTTTAGCAACACCTTTGGAACACCTCGTGTCATACATGGCTCCACACAAAATGTATGCTAGAGAAGCAAAATAACACCAGAAGCACAAGGATAACTTTTCTAAGCATTGAGTTTTGAGATCCTTATTTTATAAACATCAAGGGAAATAACAGCATCAGAGGCACCTGCATCTAGCCCCTAGCAGTTCTGTTCACTATGCTGCATCCCAGAGCAAAATAATCTACCTACCCAGACTTACAGTGAATGATTCAGTGAAACGAATTTCTGTGATACGCCAGCATGCAAAAAAAGTGTCCTGTATTACAAACAAATCTTCTTAGTATCCTCCAGAAAAAGCATCTCAGTGGGTACCCAAAATGACTACAACCTGTGGTGTCTCTCTGCTTTCTGTTGGCAGCACTTCCCACCAAAGGGCTGGGAGCGGAGCATCAGTCCCTGGGCATCTGGCCCACCGTGCCGGTGGCAGCTTGCCTCGCTGCCAGCCACGTCCTCTGCTTCACCTGGAGAAGCTTCACCTGGGGCAAAGGACCTGCAGCCTGGGGAATGGATACAGCCCACAGCCCCACAACCTCTATTTTTTCCAAATCCCTGCCAGGTAGTTTGAGAGCCGAGAGGGGTCTGCAAAGCTTGCTCAGCCCTACGCAAGGAAAAGCAGACCTTCCTCAACTTTAGCTCCTTATTCACAGCCAAACACAATATATTAGCAAAGGCACTACAGCCCAGCAGTGTTTATTCAAGACTACCAGGAGGCCAGAGAAACTGCAAAACACTGCAGGATACAAAGTTCCCTCCAATTATTTGACTGCCTTGAAAACGCAAACGCATTCACCATACCTCTGCTGCCACCCCGGCCCTGTCCACTTCCCCCACCTGGGAGCAATATTTCATAGCAGTGCAGTGTAAAAGCAGGGTGTTTTTATTAATTTTAAAGCCTCCGATCCTCACAGGTCCACAGCACTCGAGGACAGAAATCCGGTCCTTGAAGAGGCCTCTTCTCTAATCTTGTCAGGGGCTCCTGTTCGCCTACTCATTCGTGAGCCTGTCCAGAGACCTGTACATCCACACGAAGTCCACATGCTGTTCACATGAGCAACATCTATCCGTGTCAGGGCTCTGGGAGCAGGCTGTGAATCTGCTGACCCAAAGGTATTACCCCGTCCCTCCCGTCTCGGCTGCAATGCCTCGGTGCTCTCCTACCTCCTGGCAAGCATCCCGCCTCCCACACACCCTGCAGCACCGATCCCTCCCAGCACTTTTGCTTTCAGCTGCCTTACAAACACCAGGAGAAAAGAGCTTATACCTGTCTCCTCTGCTTCCATATACTGTATCAACAGCATACACAGTATCAACGTCCATTACCGCCTTAAGCACAATGCTAGGAAGAGCCCAGTCCCCAAGTGTTCACTGGCAAAGTTCCCACCAAGCAGATCCATTATGTTCACAGACGACAACCAGCCACGCACCACCACGCAGATTTACACCAGCTCTGCGTGACAGCCACCAGGACCAGAATCTTGCCCAAAATTTTTCAATCAGTAGGGTACCACATAACACGGTGCTTTTAAATGGTCTGGGACCAACCACAGCAAACGAGTCCTTCCTCCCTTACCTGCCTCTGCCAGCTTTGCTCAGCAGGGGTACAATCACCTGTCCTGAGGCCTGTTGGTACGAGTGGTCTAACTCTCTTCCTGTTCCTCATTACCAATCCGGTCTTGTTTAACTCTAAATCATCTCAAAGCTGATTTCTTTTGCTTATGAGTGAGGAACCAAGAGAATCCCTGTGGGAATCTGCAAGTGTCCCAAGAACGCTCTCAGCCCCCAAGCTGGTCCGTGTATTTACCGTAGGATGCCAGCAGCCCTCCTACAGTACCGTATTATAAAACCTCACGTGTTGTTTCCAGAAACAATTACACCAAAAGGGTACTGCTTACTACAAACTGAGCGTAGGAATCAAGGAAGAGAATAAAATACCATCAAGACAACAGTCACTGCTTGAATGGAGCCCAAGAAGATGGTCACGTCCCATAAGCCATGCTGCGCAACTTGCTCCTCACCTACAAACTGTCTGGTAAGGGAGTGTGATGACTCAAGAGCATCAGTTCAGTGTAACAGGTTAAATTAATTAAAATAACTGAGACAAACCTCTGCAGCCTCAGCAAGGTATCAGGGCAAGCGCCTGTGCTCCGTCCATGCTGCTGAACTGATCCACACTGACAATGGCTGTTCTTCAGCTTCAGTTCTTCAGCTGCTCCCAGAAACATGCTACTCACTCCTGCTATCAAAATGAGACTACAGCTGCCTCTGCACTGACTCGTTTCACCTGATCAGCGGCCTTCTCTCTTCTGTTTATACAGAAGATTTAGCTTTATGGGAAGCAAAAGGAATGACTGACCACCAGATTGTATTTCCTCACAGCCTACAACAGCAGGACTGCTGTATTACCTTCTGGGAAAATGGGAAGCTTACACATTGACAGACAGATGTGGCCATGCTGAGCCCACTGATAGAAACTCTTTGTTGTAGGAAAACCCTGAAAGCATAGACAGATCAAGAGCCGCGTTTGAAGCTTTGGCTGGCATAGTCCTAACGCCTGTGTTTTTTCCAGGCTGCCCAATTCTCTGGCAAAGCAACCACAGGTTAAGCTGACCGCACAGGCTCTAGGGTAATTTTGACTCCATCTGCATGTCTTTTAAAATCTTTAAAATACTTATCAGGCGCACAACTATTATAATTACAGATTTACATGGAAATGGTGCAGGAAGTAGCTTTTGGTGACGAAGAAAACAAGGAGAAGAGCAAAGAAAGAAAAAAGCCCCTACTTTTTCCTTATACCCTGCTGAAAGCTCCTACACCCAGGGCAAAGAAAAACACCTGCAGACGGAGCCACGGGCTAGAGCACTGGGCCGGAGGGACTGGCAGGACAGCACTGCTGCCAGGGCTGGACACAACAGCCCAGCCTGGGAGACCGAGAGAAGCACCAGAAAGTCTTGAGACTGGGAGGAGACTGGGAAAATGCGCAAGCACTGATGTATGCTGTGAAGATCATACAGGAGATCTGGGAGGCAACAGCATTAGAAAGATCAGCCCACAACACCAAGCAGCTGCTCATTTCACTGCCCAGCAGTTTATTCTAACACTTGGTGTTAAAGGAGATAAGGGGAGCAGCCTGCCAGGATCCAAGCAGCCGCCTTGGCCCGTATGAGTGCACAGAGGGCCAGCCTGCTCGGGGACGCATACGGTGGCAGCAATGCAGCAAGACAGCGCGTCCTGGTGATGGACTCCCTCGCCCATCGCCTCCTTGCTTTTTCTGTACAGCCTCTACTGGGCCAGCGACAGAGCTATTTTGAGTGGAAGCTGCTAGTTTCGGCAAGCTGCCTGAAAGAAGCCCCCGCTCTTTTTGCACTACGCATTGGGCAGAGGAAATTACTTTGGGCAGATTTAATTCCCAGCACCCATGCACTCCAAGAAACAGCTCTCTTCTCCTCTGGTGTCATCTAATCAAGCACAGCTTTTTCTTTTCAAACCTTCTTTGGGGGTAAGATGAGGGGAAGACCATAAAGCTTTCCTCTAGCTTCTGAGAGAGGTGAACCAGGTCCCCGTCCAGAACAACAGAGAAAAGGCTCAGGCCTTACAAGCCCCGAGCTGGTGCACCACTGGGTATTTACTCTGGAAAACGTGTAAGATTTCTGACTGATAACCAACAGCTCAGTTCAATAACCACTGTACAAAGGCCAACACGCTAACCGTGGCGTCTTTTTCACTCAAAGTAACTTTGAACAGCTACAGAAGAGAGAGCATTTGCAGTGGCAATTAGGGAAAGGTGCAAAATTGTCCCTAACGCTCACCCGCACCTTGTGTCACCAGCTCACAGGAGGACTGAAAGATGAGGTGAAGCCTGTCAGCATTCAGCAAACGCACCAGGAACCCAATATATGTTAAAATTATGCTGCCATTCCCCTAACATGCTCCTCATATATACAGTCACATTTCCCAATCATAAGTGCAAAGCCTCATTTACATGAGAAACTAAGTGGTAAAGCTGCAGCCCTAAAACTCCCCAGCGTGGCCATGGCTATAAATGCTACTAAGGTACTTTCCAACATGATAAAGGGAATAATCATATTGGCATACATCATCTTTATGATTATTCTGAGTGTTTCCGGTATAACCATTTCTGGGATTCTTTTTTTTCTTTACATTATCCTCATAACTGAAACAAATTATATGAATAAAAATGCCCAGAGGGAAACAAACCTTCATCAGCCAGTCAGTCGAACAGCAACTTTCCACTGAGTTTCTACTTCCCAGTCCCACTATTGCTCCTTCTCAACCCTCACAAGGCAATGGAGGTCTGCAATGAGCCCACACACGCTGAGCATCCGTCTGTCCCGCTCCTGCCAACACCAGGTGCTCAAGCAACACACACCCCTCCAGGGAAAGAGCACAGTTTCCCCACTGCCATCCCAGCTCCCGCCAGCGTTGGTAGACACAGGCCACGACCAGGCACAACCTTCTGCCCTGTGGCCATGCGACTCTCCCACTCGGAGAGGGTACAAATGCACAACTTGCTTAGAGAGGCCACGGAAGTTTGCTCGGGAGGTTGTCACGTAAGAGAATTGGGCCAAAATACACATCATTTGTTGCATCGCTACTGATGTCAACCTCTGAGCAAGGGACTCAAGTGCCAAGAAGCAGATGGCAAAAACGTAACAGCAAAGACCCCCTAAGTATAACATCCAGGCACATATAAGAAACTTTGAACTGTATTCCAAATTTTTTTTTACTATTGGAAAGCAAGACTGAAATATAACAGGGCAGGGAAAGGATGTTCTTGAAACTGCAGTTTAAAAAAAGCCCAGGAGAGAGGCATGAAATTCCATTTTGTGCCCAAATATTCCTCTATCATCCTACCTGAAATAAGTTTTAGATTGATTTTTACGTTGCCCCTAAAGCCATAACAGCATCTTGAATGGTTCTATTACAATAGAAAGCAGGTAAGTAACAAACAGATAACAGTACGCTCGCCAGCAAGGGAAGGGAATGGTCTCTGTATACACACACGTATGTATACATATGTATCAGAACTTAAAAGCATTAACTGATTTGGTTAATCTGTGCTAATACATTGGTATTGCTCATTTGCTTGGGAGTCCCTCTAGTTCTCCTGGATTAGGAGAAGAGGTTGAGGTTAAACAGAGGTTAGCTGACACGTGTCAGCCAAGCCTGACCTAATCCTGGGTTTCTTCCTAGTTGTGGTGTCTTCCTTTCTAAATAATATTAAGGATACGAAGAAACCACAGGGATGCAGTTGGGTTCCAAATAACTATTTTTAGTAGCCGTACAAAAACAGACAAGGCCAAGTTGCGCATGCCGGCTGCTCCACAGAAACCTCCTCCCCGCGATCCCCAGCTCCCTGGCTGAGTCCCTCGCATCTTCAGCCCTTCCCACCACAAGTCCTGCAACACAAGATGAGGAGACCCCCAACACTGAAACAGAAACAACCTGTTTGCTAAACTCTAAGTTAGAATCTAAGTGTTGTCCAATACCATTCCTTCGCATGGTAAAGGAGGACATTTACAACAGGGCGTAGGTGACTTTGAGCTACTTGGACCTACCATCCAAGCATCCCCTGTGAAAATGAAACACGTGAACTTACTCCTATGACTTGTGCTGGATCCCAGACCTGGGGAAACTTCCCAGTCATCTCAAAGCAGCTCTCAAGATCTGACCTAAAAGTTGGGGTTTGATGAGCAATAAAGAAACTAAAATAATATAGCTTAAACCTCAGAGGTGCCAGCTTTTACTGCCTTTCATCGAGTACACGATATTTTGCTCCCACAATTTCAAGGGAAATAACACTCCGTGCGACTGTTACAGGATGTAAAACGTGTAGTGTGCTGTTCAGACGGAGCCCATAATTGAATCGTTTGAGTGCCAATGAAATCCCAAATGTAAAGTTTTTAATTTTCATTCAACCATGACGTTAAAATTCTGGTTGTGCAGCAGGGGGGTGGGGGGGTGGAATTATTACCTCAGAGTGCTTTTAAGATCTATTCTTTCTGATACAGTAACTGGGATAAGCTCAGCCAGGATACCAGCAGCTGCTGGCGTACTCCAGTGGCTTGTTCCCAATGCCATTGCCTGCTTCTCCTTTGTCATCCTTACTCCCATACCACACAAGAGGCGGTCAAGAGACTCATCAAGGACACGAGGCCTGCAATGCACGAAGGAGTGCCACCACCTTCATCCATGTGCCTTCAACCTCGCGTGAAGATTGAGAAGGCAGCTGTTGGAGAACGGGGCTCCAGTCGAGGCAGCTGTCCGAGCTCAGGCCAGATATACCCAAGACAAGCCCAGCTGGCTGAAGCGCCCATTGAAAGAACCGGCTCAGACATCTTCTTTGTCTGAAGGCGCGTGACCGTCATTTATAGGAAGGAGGTTATCTTGCAATACTGATCTTATTCAGCAGCTTCCAAGATGACTGGGTATGACACCAGGCTTAAAAACCCCAGCTGAAACCACTAAACACTCTGCACAGCTGACAGGGAAGCCCTGAAAGGCTGGTTTGTGTCTTGCAGATCCTCAGACTATCTTGCCCAGCGCTCGTGTTCACAAACTATATTAGAGCAATCTCAGACTACATCACGCGCAAATTCACGTCCATCACATACTTGCATCCCGTGATCTTCACGGGTTGCCTGTTTCACTGTCCAGATAGAATTTAAGGTGTTAAATTTAGCCTGGAAAATTGTTGAAGGTTTGACACTTGCCTGCCAGAAAGACACTGCCTCTCCCCCCAAAAAACTGCCTGTGGAAAAGGTACTGCTAGGGGGTCTGCTTTTGCAGTGCTTTCCTTTCCCCTCCTTCACTCAAACCGTATTGACCATGGTACCTCCAGAGAGGATCCTGCCATCGCCTCTCATCCACGTCTGATGAACCAAACCCACCGATTTCAGGGCCTGTGCATCCGCATGCCGCCCAGCTGGGGAATGGCACCCTGATTTACTAAACCTCCGGAGTACAAGACCTGTCTCTTCTCCTGGAGCAGTGAAGAGAGATGCAAGGAGAAGGCTGCTGCCTATCAAGCTGCTTTATCACGGTGTTTCAAGTAATGAGCACAGAGGAAGGATGAACTTGTGGTTATGCCACTATACAGACACGTAGCTTCCAGCAGTCCAAGCCTCCTACCACAGACTGCCCGAATAGTTTCAAGCAGGTCAGATGATCTCTCCCATCAGATTTCCCCACCTTTTAAGTGCCTGAGAAGCAAACACTGGCAATCAACCATGGAGTACCCGGACATCAAAACGGTGAGAACTATATAAAGAGATACGTATCTCACCGCTGAAAAAGCAGGCTGATGTGTTTAATGGTTTATAATGCCTGTGTTTAGTTGCCATGAAAGTACTTAAGAGCATGCAACGCTTCCTTGGATTAAATCTAAATAAACATCAACAGCAACAAAAAATGGCTTTTATTACAAGAAGGCCTGACTCTTGTTTGCACCTGTAACTCTAAATATATATAACAGGATGCCAAACTACATATTATAAGATGCTAAAAAGCAAAACAATGTTACAGTCATTTGCACAGAAAGCGTAACGACACAGGGAGAGAGGCAAAACAAAATGGACAACTTGCCAGGGTCTGAATCGAACAGCTTAGAAAAATGCCATTTGCTAGAGTCAGGACTGAGCTACCAGGGAGATTCGTGCCAGGTAAAGCTACAACAAAATGGAGACAAAAACTCTGAATTGTGTCCCTGGAAGGGAGATAAATGAGGGTCACAACAAAGTTCATTCAAATCCACCGAGCTGATACAGGGGGAGTTAGAGAGAGCCGCAAAACAAAATGAAAGGCTCGGTAGGAGTCTGCACAGCCAGTGCTGCAATGTCAGAAACGCAACACAGTGCCATCTCAAACCCACAGGCACAGCACCAGGACTCGAGGCAAAAAGCAGCGGTGGCACTCCTGGAGAAGACATGCCTGCCTGCAAACAGCGCTGGAACAAAGCACGAGGGTCCTGCAACGCATGTCCACAACAGCAGACGCATTTCGAGAGGAGGTTCAGCGGAGCCTCTGAGGAGGACATCCACGGTTGGAGTAAAACCGCTGGAGGAATGTAATGGAGCCGCATCTATTTACAGCGGGGAGGAGGATTTGCCCCTTTCTTTTGCTTCTGCTTGGCATCCTCCCTTGGGTCTCTTACGGGAGGGAAGGTGTCTTAACACAATAGATAATTAGCTGTAACGCATCCTCTGTGGCTATAACAACTTAGCAGGGCTTATCTGTAGACCAGATCTACACTTCCAGTTTCCCTTGCTCTTCCAGTTTCCTTCCCCCCTCCCCGACATTTGCATCTCAGCTTGACAGGTATTTTGTATTTGAGCTTAATAAAAGTGTTTGCATGTGCCTGTGCACGCTTAGGAGAAGGTAGGAGAAAACCACCCGATTTTAATTCGGATTCCTTGAGACACGGCTCGTTCCATTTTCCCTTCCCTGACAAACAGAGGGAGCTGAAATCAGAAACATCAACTTTGGGATCCTGCTCTACCGAACGATAACTCCCTAAAAACATAGGACTCTTCGTTTAAAAAAGAAGCGCAACAAAACAAAACCAAAAAAATAATAGCCCAGGAAGTGGATGCATTGCCGTGTTGCATCTGTGTCAAGCCCTGCGTAAACAAGCAGCAACACGAATGAAATCTGTCCAGAAAGACTGCATTTCAGCGCCAACCACGCAACCTCTGGCCAAACCGCCGCATATGTAAGAAAGTTTGATCTCGCTTGAGAGCGCTCAGCCGCGCTTCTGCCATTTCCTGTGGAAAACTGAAGCTCTGAACGATGTCTANGCAACATGAATGAAATCTGTCCAGAAAGACTGCATTTCAGCGCCAACCACGCAACCTCTGGCCAAACCGCCGCATATGTAAGAAAGTTTGATCTCGCTTGAGAGCGCTCAGCCGCGCTTCTGCCATTTCCTGTGGAAAACTGAAGCTCTGAACGATGTCTATCACCCAGCCCTCGCCGACACCTCTGCCAGCCGCCCCGAAACGCACACCCTCCCCCGCCCGCCGCGGGCAGGCAGCCCCGGCTCAGCCAAGCGGGGATGCTCGGCAGCTCCTTCCCCGCGCTCCGCGCCGCGCACCGCCGGGAAACAGGAACGCCGCCGCGCTGCCCCCTCCTCCCTCCCCGGCCACCCCGGCCCCGCCGCAGCCCCGCACGGCCCCGGCGGCAGGGGCCGCCCCACGCCCGGAGCCGCGAGGCAGGGGGAGGGGGCCGCCCCGGTGCAACAGGTGGTCGGCCGCACTCACCGCTAGCGTTCTTGCCGCAGATGAGGTGCTGGTAGGGCTGCAGCAAGCCCCAGAGCTCGGGGTCGTTGTTGACCGTCTGCTCCAGCGCCTCTAGGGTGAACCGGGGCGCCTCGCCGCCCTCCTTCTCCTTCTCGGCCGAGGCGGCGGCGGCGGCCGGGGGGCGGCCGGGCGGCGGGAGCGGGGCGGCGGGGCCGGCCAGCACCCGGGCGTGGATGTCGCGGAAGAGGCTCTCGGTGCCGGCGGTGAGGTAGATGGCGGCGTGCTCGTGGATGCGCAGGGCCACGCGGCTGTCCACCATCCAGCGGTAGAACTTGCCCACGGAGAAGGCCAGCCCGCACCGCGCCGACTTGCCGCGGCTGAAGCGGTCGCCGCCGCTGCCGCTCATATTGTAGAGGGAGAGGGCGCTGAGGGCGGCCGCCGTGCAGCGGGCCGCCAGCGTCCAGCCCAGGACGATCTCCATGGCGCTCCGCACCTCGTGCTTGGTGCACTTGGCGAAGCGGAGGCTCAGCCGCTGTGCCTCCCGGGCGATGCGCACCAGCGCCCGGCTCACCAGCGTCGAGAGCCGCGTCGCCGCATCCCGGCTCCCGGGGCTGGCGGCGGNGCCACGCGGCTGTCCACCATCCAGCGGTAGAACTTGCCCACGGAGAAGGCCAGCCCGCACCGCGCCGACTTGCCGCGGCTGAAGCGGTCGCCGCCGCTGCCGCTCATATTGTAGAGGGAGAGGGCGCTGAGGGCGGCCGCCGTGCAGCGGGCCGCCAGCGTCCAGCCCAGGACGATCTCCATGGCGCTCCGCACCTCGTGCTTGGTGCACTTGGCGAAGCGGAGGCTCAGCCGCTGTGCCTCCCGGGCGATGCGCACCAGCGCCCGGCTCACCAGCGTCGAGAGCCGCGTCGCCGCATCCCGGCTCCCGGGGCTGGCGGCGGCGCCCCCCGCCCGCGGCTCCCGGCGCGGCGGCGGCGGCAGCAGCAACGCCTCCACCTCCTCCAGGCTCCAGGGGACCTCCTCAAGGTCGGGCAGGAGCCGAGAGCACTGCTGCCCCGCGCAGTCCAGCACCTCGGAGTCTTCCGCTAGGACGGTGTTGACGGTGTCGAAGCTGTTGTGCCGACTGTGCATGGAGTCAGTTAGGTGCGGCCAGCAGCTTCCTCCATAGGGGTACGCGGGGTGAGAATCCGAGCAGCACAGCGACAAGTTGGAGGAGCGCACCGAGTCCGCCGCGCCACCATACCCGGAGTCCAGCGTCAGGTCTTCCAGCGTTCTCACCGCCGTCTTACCTCTCCGGGCCATCGCTGCACTTCATGCTGCACCCGCGGGACCCGGGCGGGGAGCGGCTCACAGGAAAAGGGGGATCTGGGGGAGGAGGGAGAGGGGAGAGAACAGCGACGGGGCGCGACGAGACCCGCTGGCCGCTTCGCTTCTCCCCACCGGCCGCAGCCTGCTGCCGCCCCGCTCCGCCAGCGCCTTGCTGCCGGCCGCGGCCCGGCTCCGGCTCCGGCTCCGGCTCCGGCTCCTGCACTGCGCCGCGCCGCCGGCCCGACACCGCAGCGCAGCG
>VZSC01015440.1:0-29549 GCA_013398225.1 Steatornis caripensis
CCAGGGACTGTGAGCCTGGCAACAGCCACCGTAAGCACACGAAAAAGCAGGATAAGCATATGAAAAAAATGTAATCAGGTTTCAACACTCAGAAAGCCCTGGTCTTTGTCGGGTCTTTTGGGAAGCTCCAGTCTTTGTCAGGTGTTTGTCAGGATGGGTGAATCTGCCACAACAGAATAATCAGATCACTAATGTACTGAGCTTGCTGAAGCATTAATCTCTGCATACTCTTTCTTTCACTTAGGATGAACAGCAACATGTTGCCTGTATCATTGATTTGTTAGACAGTTAACGATGTTTGAAAAACTATGAGCAGTTACAATTAATCATAAGTGTAATGGCAGAAGGTCAAGGATTCCATTAGAAAATTGAAAGATGAGAGTATCTGAATATATTTTCATACTGTGTGAGAATGTTTTCTGAATACAGGTTTGCAGGAGAACTGAAGGAAACTAGAACAGGAGAATGGCGAGTTTATAAAAAACAAGAAAATTAATTTTCTATTTTTGAAATCTATAGATATTACTAAATTCCAAGACCTGTTAATGAGATTTGTTGTTACTACAACTAACTAAAGATTCTAAATATAATCCTTAGCAAAATCTTCCCAGTTCTCTAACTTTAGAATAAAGTTAATAGACACTGAAGGAAAACATTAATTAAGCTAGGCTTGGTATATCAAACTTCTGAGAAGATCTAGCTTTTTGAGTTAAATTAAATTCCTGGTGAGCTAAATTAAAGCATGAATTCTAAAATCAAGACTCAGGTCTTCAAAATCCCACTTTTTGCAACCTGAAAGGATTCATATTCTGTAGTCATCTTATCTTTCATCATTAAGGTTCCCTGGGAACATGAAATTTTACTTGTGTTTGTAACTGAAGTGTCTCAAGACAAGATATAACAAAACATGGACTTTAGCAGGAAAACAGCCTGGCAGAGTACCATTCATCTGTCTCCTATAAAGCCTAGTTAAAATAAAGTATCTAAAGGGTGGATGTCAAGAGGACGGGGTCAGACTCTTCTCAGTGGTGCCCAGCGACAGGACAAGGGGCAATGGGCACAAATTGGAACACAGGAAGTTCCACCTGAACATGAGGAGGAACTTCTTTACTGTGAGGGTAACAGAGCCCTGGAACAGGCTGCCCAGAGAGGTTGTGGAGTCTCCTTCTCTGGAGATATTCAAAACCCGCCTGGATGCATTCCTGTGCAACCTACTCTAGGCTAACCTGCTTTAGCAGGAGGGTTGGAGTAGATGACCTCTAGAGGTCCCTTCCAACCCCTACCATTCTATGATTCTATGATTCTATGATTCTAGTTGCTTTTTTCTGCACGCTTTATTGCTCTTTCAAAATAAGATCAGTTTCTTGAGGTGATTTCCAGTGTGGCTTCGGAATCATGTTGACACAACTGAGAAAATTGTATGTTGCATTACAGATTTGAAGGTCTGTCCATGATCAAGAAGTTTTGCTACTGAATTCTCTAGAACATCAAGCTGCGTCCACAGATTTTATGGGTTGCACAACTCAGCAGGAGTTCATGACTAAAGCCGGATAGATTGACTCTGTATTCCCTATCCTAGCGGCCAGAGGAGGGACTGGACTGCATAATGGATTCTGACCCCTATGCCAAAAACTGGACATGTAATTTGCACAAAGACTTAGTCACACAAAATTTGTAATCAAGCTGTGGAACAAAAATTGGATCATCTTGACCTCGTTTTTCAGAGGATTACTGTAGCTACTAGAAACTGTCGTGTTCAGCTTTGTTCTCCTTTTCTGGAGAAATTAGTTTTTATTTCTTTTATACAAAACAGAACAAATTCAGTCAAAATCTTTATCATTTCTATAATATGTAACCTAAAGATGAAAAAAGTTTCAAGAAAATGAGACTGGTTTTTCAATTCCACCAGAAGGAGGAATTATCAGCAGATCTTCTACATCACAGATAAGTGCTTTATCTACTAATTCATTGTTTAAAACTTTAACACTACATTCATTTAAAAAAACCCCCATAACTTAGCATACTAGTTATGCAAAACAGAACTTTAGTGCCCACTTAAAGAGTTTGCTTCAATTGGAATCTCAGTGTCTGCTAAAATCATATTACATTAAATCAATATTCAAGGGGCAAGATATACATCTTTGCCTATGCAGGCTCCCAGCACTGTGAACACAGTTCTGAGACAGTCAATTTCTCCTTTTGCAGTTTAGACATTTAATTAAAATCTTCATTTCCACTATGGGGAGTCTGCCACCTAAAAATTAGTCTTTGCAGAATTCATCACTGCTACACTTGATTTTCTGATGCATGTAGAAAACACTAAGGATTTAAGTAAATATATGGCTGAATATCTGCCTTGGATACTTAGCAGTATCTAGTTATATACTAACTCAAAATTCTTACTAACTCAATGTGGTGGTGCAGACCCTCCCCACCCCCGACCCCCGCCACGCCTGGTCCATGTTGCGATGTCAGACTAGCCAACATTGTATAACCACAACGAGCTGAGGAATTAGGTACTCTCTGGTCCTGTTCGCCAGTGTGATGAGCTGAGACACCAAACAATGATGTGGTATCCTTCTATCCTGAGAAAAAGCAGTGACAGTTAGAGTGCTCAGGCACTCTCTGATCATATCTGAAACGCCTATTGTGAGTACAGTGGGTCGGAGTGATTAGGCACACTGACTGCTCCTAGAACTCCTGTTGCCTGGGAACCGTACCTGAAGCTCATCTGCACAGCTCACAGGTCATATCTGCAGAGACGTCAAAACCCTCTGACAAGATTTATGGCCACAGTAGAAAAATACTATTTGACCAAAGTCAATCATCTTGAGGTCCTATAAACAGTGGTCCCAAAGTGAAGCCCTTTGAGCTCTCCAGAACAACAGCAGGCTATGAACGTGTATCTCCCTCTGAGCTGGAATTCCTCTCAGAGCAATTTATGTAAAGTTTCATGAAGTGATTCGGATCCTTCACTGACAGATGCCAGTGAAGGAAAGCGTGAGTAATTCACGGTGGATTTCACAAGTTTTTCACAGATCAAAACAGTGAGTAATTCACTCGACTCTGAATTTCAAAGGTTATTTAGAAACAAATTTATTACAATCTGCAGAAACATAAACATTTTAATCAAAGGTTTACCTTTATATCTGTGCACGTGTGTGTATATGTGTTTTAATTTAGAAAACTTTGAATTTTCAACTAAGTTGCTATGTTAATTTCTGATAATTGATTATTGACTAAGTATTGCTAAATCATATAAATAGTTTATGATTTGCCATAACAGTGTTAATATATATCTAATTGCTGCTATTCATTGTTGTTACCTCAAAGTTATATAAGACCCATATATATATGTTAAATCACTTTCACTGAAATCACTACACTACACTCCCTTAGTCATAAACTGTTGACCAAGTTTGGGACTAGGATTGGATTCAGCAGCTCTTAGACTTCTCTCTGAGAAAGAGCTCAGAAAGCAAGGGTGTCCTTTCTGAACCTCATGACTCAACAGGACTGCATTCCTTAAACCTTTTCCCTAAACCCTGTGCACATCACTCCAACCCGATCCCAATCCAATTTCCCTGTTCAATCACTGTATAAATCACTTATCTGCTCCCACTTCTCTCACCAATCACTGTGTAAGTTCCACCTAAGCACCACTCTGACCCAATTCCCTTTCACATTCCCTTTATGTGGTAAGTAATAGAATGAATCTTGCCATAAAATTCTGTAAGGTCTCGCTTTTTTACAAATTTGTATTAAAATCACTTTTCCCTCATATCTTTGACCATGATTCTTTAAGTTACCATTGAAACCTTAATCACTCTCCCCTGTGACACTGTAGAAAAATCTCTGCTTTCTTTTACAAGTTGGGGTTTTTTTTACACTCTCCTATTTCCTGTAAAAATACTTGAATCTTCAAAATTTTGGAACAAATATCCTTACACAGAAGAAAAAAACATCCTTGCAAGTATCCATTGCAGCTGATTTCAACTTTTCTACCTTTTTCTTCACACTAGAAACATTTTTGGAAGTTAAATACACTGCAAAGTAATCTTTTACATATCTACGAACCTAAGCCTTCTGTACACATTTTCTGCTAGTTAGTACTAAGCAGAGCTTTTCCTAGTAGTTTAAATCCTGATTACTATAGCTTGCATATTAGAAGGTATCATAGTATTAGTTAATATAGTCAAGAATCTCATCACACTTGGATTCATGCAGGTAGATTACAAAAACTTCAGATTAAGAAGTTACCAATGAATAAAATTTTGCACCAACACATTTTTTCTGTCTTTAAAAACATACCCAGTTTTGGAATAAGATTTGTGAGTCCTGCTCTACAGCCAGAAGAAGTGAAATATGTCTATGTCATACTTGTCACAGGTAAATCTCAAACTGGGCAGTGAAATATAGGGCAGCATTAGCATGGGAGGAAAATGTAAGATAAAAAGATGATGACAACAGTACAATGACAAAATGATAGGAGAAGTGAAGGAGCAAGGTGCCGTTGGAATTTACAGCAGCAGAGTGGAGAATTAAGGCATCACACTGCAGAAGTGTATGCATGGTAGAGTCAGGGATCCTCAAGGACAAACTGCTCCTCAAAGGAATGCCAGCTGGGAGCAAAGGGTCACAACAAGACAGGCAAGAGCAGTATCCTCACTACTGAAGGAAGCAGTCCCACAGCACCTGAGCAGAGATAGCATGTCTAGAGACAGCAATCTGAATCAGATCCAGCCCAATAATAGTAGGCAAGTCCTTTGTGGTAAGGTAGATCTGAGATCAAGCTGAGAAGTCAAATCAGCAAGTCAAAATTAAAAAATCATCAAAGCATGGGGCCAGGCATAGGAACACACATCTCAGAGAAAGTAAGGGCGACGGTCTGAGCTTAACCGCACCTCACAAGGGAGGTGAGGAGGCTCTAGAGAAGGCTTATCACAGCTCTCTCACACAGCTATGTCCATCATAGTCTCATCCCAGGTTATACAGCTGTGTTGTACCAAGCTGACCTTGAGCCCAGAACAAACTCCTGGGAAGGGAGGAAAGAGGTAGCAATGTCTGTTGCTGCTCTTAGAGCCCCACAGCCAAAGTTTCACAGTTTTGAAGATAAGTAATGAAAGGTGAGAGGAGGATAGTGTGTAACAAGGAGTCAAGGCATAGAAAGGTAATTGTAGGGTTAGTGTTATTTCAAAGGTGAGGAGTTGAGCTGATTAAGTGGTAGTAAAAGCTGAACTCAAACTGTAAAAGCATGAAAAAAGGCAAGCTAATATATTTTATTTTTAGATCCTTGAGATCCTGTCTTCTCTGCTTACATAACTGATCCAAGATGAATTTTACAGTTGTTAGTCGTGTTTTACAGGTTGAGAAAAAAATGTAAGAAAAGCAGGCTCCCATTTAAGCTGGGTTTACCTATATACTAAGTGAGAAAAGTAGTGTAGTTGTAGTGTGATGTTGTGTAAATACTCCAGTTAAGAACCAGAAAGATTATAGTCATAATCTTACACAGATTAGAAGGAAAGCGTAACATGGAAGGACTTCAAGAACACAGTGGATGTATTGCACACCACTATTTCAGTCATAAATTGAAGTTACAAACATGTAGAGATTTAGAGAAGTTTATGTACCTTAAATTTCTACATAGCCTGTTCACATTCTGGTCAAATGTTCAGTCTTTCTGCAAAGAAAATGAATTTCACCAAAGAGGTCTAATTAATCTGAACATTACATTAGTAATTCTTACTCTATTTGTACAGGTAATGAACATAGTTTAAGTATCATAACAACATTATATCATAACAATAATCTTAGCAACATTATTTAAAACCGAGTTTCTTTCTATCTCTATCTTTTTTATCCTTTTTCATTTTTTATGTTTACCATAATTTGCCTGTTTCCCTAGTTTTCTTATTCTCTAAGACAGCAGAGCAGCACTTTAATGTTTTTCTTTTCCTCTGCAATGGGAAGAAAATCTTATGATGAGTGAAGATTAGAGTTTAACAAAATTCAGACAGTCATTTAAAGACTTAATTTCTACTTTATTTTCTGTTACCTTTTAATAATCAATCACAAACTGCTGCTCACTAATTGCTTTTAAAATGTACATAGGTATTGATTTTAAAATTAAATGAGGGCTTAAGCCTCCTACTGAGTTTATTTACAGTTTAGGGAACTATGCAACATGAATAAGTGTATTAGAACCAGACAATAAAGAATTAGAAGTTTCTCTTCAATTTCTCGATAAAAAACTATCCGTGTACAAAATTCTCATTTTATTTTGCCAAGAAAAAATTTAGTTCTTGGAGAAAAAACTAGCAGGAGTTATCAAATGAGATTAAAATGTGCTTATTTACTGTCCATTCCGCATTATTATTGTATAGACAACACTTTTGTGACCAGCCAATGAATCTAGTTCATCCCACTAACGCTACCTTTAAAGTTGTGCGTGTAGCACATGCATAACAATAAAAGGCTTTAGATTATTGCAGAATAGACAGGGGCATGGGTGGCTTCTTATCATGCTATGGGAAAGTCTCACATTTGTTGCTTTTCACAAGGTGTCTATGTCTCAGATCTGGCCGAGATCAGAATCCAGTGGTCTGGCAAAAATTCTAGTCAACTGAGTTATGGTCTCAGTAATAAAGAAAGGTGATATAACACAAATTTCACCAAAGAATATTTTTGGCAAAGGCAATCTTAATACCTTGCGGTTTTCCTCTTCAGAACGTGGTGCAAACAATAATTAACATAGACCATTAGCAGAAAAGCAAACATTTCCAACCATTCCCTTCAGATCATTCCAGGGTAGAAATCTTTACCATGGTCTCAGAAATATGTGCTTTCAGCCTCAATGTTATCTGTTCTGAAATAAAAATTTGAGCTACTAAGTTTTGTGAAAAAAACCCTCAGTAGCTCTTGACACAGTGTATGAAATCCATTTCACCCCTAACATCAGCCATTAAGATTAAATTTACACTATTGCACCAGCGTAGTGGAATGGAGTGTAACAAAATTCAGATAGCCATTCAAAGAATTACTAATTCTTACTAGCTAGTAAGATAGAAATTACAACTAACATTTCTATCTTACTAGCAAGGCTTGTAATATTAAAGCTCAATACACAACAGTTTGATTCTTGTAATTAAATGCCACTATAAATAATAACATGATAGTATTTAAAAACATTTTTTAAGCTGAATTCTGTAATATAAATTTCTGTTCTCAAGTGTGCTTGTCTCCATTATAAATTTTGAAATGCAACAAATTGACAGTGTCAATTTCAGCCGGTTAAAAATTAAAATGCTTTTTGTCTTACTACTACTTTCTATCTGGTTCTATCAGTGACATACAGTCTGATTCAATTCTTACTTCTGAGACTGAAATGTCTCTCAGGAATCCTGCAGAAAGAAACTGACCCTGAAGTGAGAAGGCTCATATGTTTATGTCATAAATCACTTGCAATTTTGAAATATATCAGTAGTCTTTCTCATGAAAAACTTCAGACTCTCTCTTTCAACAAATGAAGGCTGCAGAGGCTGCAGATTACTCTGTGTGTGTTTAGACATGTAGGCACAAACAGAAATCACAAATACACACAGTTATACTACACAGATTAAACAATAGATTCTAATGTCTCTCGCTGTAGATTTATATCTATTCAAGTTAATGAAAGCATTTGGAATTTACTTTAATGTGCAAGAGGTTAAAATGTGGATCTTTTGTATTTAATACATCTTATTTTAGCAAAGCATTATTTTCAACATCGCTATGTATGAACATGCATACTATATGTTACATATGAACAGTGTATTGTGTAGCACACCTGATTTTAAATATACTGATACAGATTTTGGCTTAGAAATGTCTGCCTGGAAACTTCATTAATCAAAGCACAAAAAATAAATGGAAGATTTTGAGGTATGTGGGGGTACTGTTTATTGTATTATGTATAATACAATTTTCAATATTTCATTCTAGAACAATACACCATTTTTTATCTTAAAGTACAAATTAATTCACCAGAACCACATCCAAGATCAGATTTATTTCCTTCCCATTAGTAGAGAAAATAATCAAAGCTTGTCAACAACACAGACACCAGAATAACTAGAATTTCAATCCAATTGAGGATTTTTTTACTGAATTCTGGATCATACCTGTAGAGTTGAAAAAAGGTTTGAAGTTTTGCAAAGTATTAGGCAAAGACAGTCACCAGACATTCATTTCCCCATGCTCGGGCACTATCACCACTCTTCATGACAAAGAAGCAGCTACCATCACTGGCTAACAAACACTGCACAGGTCATAGGAATTGCTGTCCAGCAAGAAAGGTTAACATCTGTATAGGTTTTCTAACATTGGAGACTGTGTATAAATACTTTGGTCAGCAATGGCTTTCAGGTAGGAAGGAAGGAAGGGAGGGAGAAAGGAAGGTAATCGCTTGTACAAGCATATGTACATGCTTTAAAATATTATCTGCATATGGTCTCAAAGCTTAGTTTGTGCTAATCTGTAAAATAAAGTCTGGGTTAGGTTTGCTGTTGAGATGACATCCTATTGAGGCTATAACACAGTACACAACTGTTGTAGAATTAGTTAGGAAAAAAATAGGAGGTTTAGACTGTGTTTTAAACTTGTTTAAAATGAAATGTCTGCAATTTATTGAAGGACTATGGGGTTAGTAAAGCCTTGTTTTCTAAGTAGCTTGGATTCCAAATCTCATCATGCATTCACACAGCCAGACAGTCTCCCGTTGTAAATAGGGGCTGTTTGGACACGTGATGTCATTCTGTAAATAAATTTTTGTTGACAGTGAAGACAAACTCATCTGAAAACTCTGTGTAGCATAGCTGCATTTCATAATAGTTGTCATGTTTCGGTTTCAAAAAATATTTCTTCATTCTGCAGTATAGGATTCCTTGATAACTTCTGAACAGCTGTCAAGTAAAATTTTATTACTAGATATCTCCTTTGCCTGCCATAATCAACTGTTGATTTCCATCTAGTGGGAGCAGTATATGAAATATCTCATACTCTTAGCTACATAGAATCAACAAAGTCATGCACACAGCTGGTCTGCTGGTACCCATAGTCAGCGATGAGCAATTGGAACTCAGATCTGGGCTTATATTAATGGCAGAACATGTCAAATTGCAAGGCAGAATCAAATCAGGTCATGAAAGAACAAACCATGCTGTGGCAGTAAACATATGTAGGTAAAGAAAAATTCAGCAATAAGCAGTGGTATTCTGCCTAACACATGATAAACTTCTGAAGTTTAAACACATGTTCAGATGAAAAATAATAATAAAAATAATTAAATAAATAAATAAAGAGAAGAAATAGGAGTGCATAAGAGACAAGTTGCTGTTATGTACCAAGCCAAGATGTTAGCTATAACAGGGTATCAGTCACAGTCAGGAACAACAGACAAGAGCAGCTAATAGTATCAGTGAGGTAGCAGATTTGAAAAAGCTGATGGCAATAGTCACCCAGTAGTCAAATTAAGAAGTGCCTTAAAAGTGAAATCAAAACTATGACTCTAAAATATCAGTCTTTCCTGGAAGAAGAAAATAAGTCTTCACAGGGAAAGTTTAAGTGAATATCTGGACAACCTAAGCAAGTAAAATTCTTGGAAGCTAAACTGATGGGTGTGGGAAGATGAGGAAAAATACACCTGATGATTCTTAAGCTCCTGTAATCTGTACGGTGTTATTCATAGAAAAAAGTATACTAACACAAGCTTTGAGAAGATAATTTTTATCCTCTCTTCGTTGAGAAATAATTTATTAAAGTTATATGTCCAAAGCAATCAAAGCGAAGAACAGACAAATAATACTTTATGTGTTCATAGAACTGCGCGAATTTCCCCCACAAAGTCATAACTTGTATGTATTCATTCTATTAGAAATAAGAAAACATCAAAGATATATACAAAATAGTTGTTACTTTAATCTCCAAGCTGTACACACTGCGAACAACTTATAAGAATACTTTTGTGCAACATGAACAGAGAAGTCATGCCTAAAATCTTATAGACAGGTAAATATGCATATATATTTTTAAATACATGTGTGTATGCATATTTTCTCACTGAAAAAGATCTGAGTATTTTTCTGATAAGTAGAAACACACTGAAAAATATAAAGACACTATATAAATATAGTTTAACTGTCAGTCTCACTCCATAGTATGCAACTTTCTGCATATATGTAAAGAGACAAGGTACAGGAAAGTAGTCTAATTAGGTTTTATTAACAGCTTTATTAACTCAGGGAATGTTCCCTGACAGCCGTTCCCAATTGCTTCTTTAATCAATTACATTGGTTAAAGTCTATGCCCATCATTACATCATCTGTATGGGCACATATTTATCGAAACCTCCACGTAACATGTCTACATTTCATCTAATTGTATGTTTCTTCTTCAAAAATTATGGCTTCCTTGGGGTGTAAAATTCCTTGATAGCTTCTGAACAGCTGTCATGTAAAGTTTTATTAGAAATCTGCTTTTGCTGCCAAATCAACTGTTCATTTTTACCCCACAAGACTTAATGTCTTCTGTCAGTCCTTTGTCCTGACACAGCTGGTCCCAGCCTTTACTGGAAAGTCAGAGTTCTCTAGCCGTACATGAGGGAGGAAGCAAAAGAAGGTATCCTATTCCCTGTATTACTTTCAGGATTTTCCCTTAGATTTTCTATGAGGAAGATCTTCCAATGTTAATTTATTTTAAATCAACCCCTTGTGAAATGAGTATTTCTGTTAGTTGACTGCCATCTGATGATAACAGCAGGAAAGCTTTCAGACTCCTCTGTCTCTTTCTCGTTAACACTGATAACAAATACACTTACAACTTAATAGGGGAGATACATCATGAGTAATTGAAGTAAATTATGTAATTAATATTTTTGTTGATGAACACACAAACCTGTATCCTATCAACTATGAACAGAATATTGTGCCACAAAGGCCTCATGAATATTAAATGTAAATGCTATATTGGAAAATACTAGTGTAGAGTTTTCTTGTTATCTCACACCCTAGAAATTTAAGCCTGGATTACGGATTTTTTGCCTCTGTAATCAGTTCTTTAACAACTCTGATAATTGTCAAGAATCTTCTCCTCTTGTCAATCTACATCTCTCCTAAGCTGTAGAAAAGGGGAATGCAAATTTGTTCTGTAGCTTATGCATTGGACTGACATTTGCTGACCTATTACTCTGTGTTTAATTTATCATAACTGATAAAGACTGGGAGTTAACCATAAGGAATTATGCTTGCTCATGCCTAAAGTCAAGACAAGACTTCCTACTGTGCATTTAATTAATATTTTAATGGATGCTTTAATGCTGTGGAAATTCATCAAAGTAGGACCTAAACTTGATGTGAATAAAGGCATCTGTATGCTGCCATAGCAGTAGAACAAGAATCTGCCTTCAACTTCTTGTGCAGTAATTTCTAGTGATTTAGTATGATTTTATAATTAAAAATAGACCATGGCAATAAAAAATAATTCAAGGTGGAGACACGAAAACAGAATAAGCAGGGAATATTCCTACCATATACCATAAAAACCTTTAGCCTTTTCCAGTCATTAATGACTTCCTCTCACCACCAACAAAAAGTCAAACAAGGACAATCATACCTCCAATATAAATCATTCCGTTCAAACACTCCCTTTGACTTAGGCTTCACAAACTAGCTCAGGGGATTTAATTTGATTAATTGCATTTACATCATTAGTTAATTTAAAATGTATATATTTTGTAGCTTATGATGTAAATCCTAAATTTAACAGCCCATTCCCTTTCTTGTCCACCTTCAAGAGCTCCAACTGTTTAAGCTGCTAGAATTAATGAAGAAAAGTAATACTGTCAAAGAAAAAATACTGTCATATAGTCCAAACTTGACTGTGCTCATTCTGTCATTCTCTTCTCTCTCTTTCTTAACCATAAAACAGTCTAAGACATCACAGCGCAGAAGATTGTTAATGGAACATAGATTTTTACATATGAACTGTCTAATGTCAGAAACTCAGAAATTAAATTTCTTTTCTGATCTGCTTAATTTTCTGCCTTTTGCTTCATCTTTTCCTTCCAAATACTATTTTACCTCTTAGGACACTTGAAGATATTATAACAGAATTGATTTAATCTTGCATACATGTTACAACTCATGTATCATATGTTTCTTAAATTTTTTAATTAGGCAGTGATGTCAGTCCTGTTTATCCCTGTCCTTGTTTGAGCTAGGAACCAATTCTTTTTTAGTAACTTTACTTTTTAGGTAAGACTCTTCTGAGAAGCTGCACTCTCTGAAATTAACTTCATGTTTTTACAGACAGTGTCTGCTTCTAGCAGTAATAATATTCGATGTTTATAGTTAGTGGCAGAGTATCAGTAGGGATGGTATGCAGAAAGGATCTTGTTTATGCTTATTCCTATGGAAACCAAGGTGTATGTTTGGCTCTGTTATCTTCCTTATGTGCCAGAAATGAAAGAGCAAAGAAATGGTCTGTCCTTGTTTGACCCAATGCAGTATTCCATCCCATACACATCATGCTCAGTATAAAGCTGAAAGATTACAAGGGTCACTCCCTCTCTTTTTATGGCCAGGGGCCTGAGGGCGCTGATGGGCTTTAACGACCCTAAGCAGCTTCACCTGGTGCTTCCATCCACATCCATGTCCCAGGAGCCTATTTAATCACAGCACGGGGCTGTCAGTGAGGTCCTGGTGATATTACAGAATACTGCTTGCCAACTCTGCTCAGCTCATTACTCAAGTGTTGGAGGAACACTCTCCACAATTCTTTTGCTTTCACTCCTGATCCATGCATTCTTCTATCCAGTTCTTGTCTGCTGTTGAGTACAGTCCAGGACTTTTCTGGGGCTTGCCTCACAGTGTCTGGGTGATGTATTTTCAGTAAGGCAGGAGCTTGATATGGGTTTTGTATATATTTTGTTATTATTCTTTCTACTACTATTATTATTGTACTTAGATTAAAGCTATTTTAACTTTTCCAACCTGTTAAGTCTCTTTCCCTTTTTTCTTTCCCACCTTTTGAGGAGGGACGGGTTAACAAGGAGCATTTGTTATCAGTTTAATAGCCAGCCCAGATTTAAACTGTGACAGGGTCACATCAGCAATCCTCTGGTGGGGAGGAGTAGGTCAGACAGGTGACCCAAAACTGACTAAATGAAGTATTCCATCCTATACACATCTCACTCAGTATGAAGCTGAGATCATGAAATCATGAGAGTTAAGCTCTCTTCTTCTATGGCCAGCATTTGAGGAGGACTCTGTCTGATTCTTCGATCCTGATCCTTGTGTTCCTGAATCTATTCCTGCCTGCTGTTAAGTTCAGTCTGGAACTTTCACGGGGCTTGTCCTGCAGTGTCTGGGTGACATGATTGTCATTGTGGGGAACTCAATATTGGGTTTGTATATATTTCATTATTATTTTTTCTTTTTATATCTTATTGTAGTTAGATAAAAGCTGTTTTAACTTTTCCAACCCATAAGCCTTTTTCCTTTTTCTCTTTCCCATCCCTCTTTGGGGAGGGAAGGGGTTAACAAAGACAGTCTGTTGTCCATTTAGTAGCCATCCCAGCTTTACACTATGACAATCCCTTAGATCCTTATCCAGCAAACATAGAAACAATCATTTTTGTTGGTATTATTAGTTCTGACTACTGCAAACAGTATTATACGTAAAATGTTTTGAAAGACAGTAAAAGATTATGTAATGTTCAGCAAGTATGTGTAAAATCAACGTACATGTACTCTATGTTTTAGAAGAATTGCTAGGCAAGTAAGCGGTTGGAAAGCAATATTTTCTTTAGAAACTTCATGTGCAGTTTAATGTAACACAGCTCTTTCACTTTGACATAAAATGTGAAAAAAACTGTGCAGTAATTATAAAGATATGGAGGGAATAGATACAAGCTATCTTACAGAACTGAGGCCATCACAAAATACTTGAGAAAATAGAATTATTATAGCAGAATAATGAATTACAGAACATAGATACTATACTGTACTCTAGATGTCAAAATTATTCTTATTTCCAAAGTTTTACTTTTTTTTAATAACCTGCAATACAATTGAAACTCACTCTTCAATCAAATGTAAAAGTTGAAATGGAAAAATTCTTTGAAAAGACCAAAGTGGAAAGTAAAATAGTGAGTTAAATATTCCTTCCAGGTTTTTTGTTTTGCAATGCTACAAAAATTACCAAAAGTTTCTAATGCTTCCACTCACCAAGCCTTTTCCCAAAAATGCCTGTGTTGTATTTACCACAAAGGTATGCTACTGCCAAGTACAAAATATGCTTTAGTTAAAGAGAAGTTATTGATACTGCAACTGAATGAAATATTTCACTATGATATATATGAATAGACAGTCAGAAAAGCCGATTGAATGATTCTTCCGGTTTTAATAAATCTATGAGGGTTTTTTTTCTCACTCTGATCATTCTTTTGCAACATGTCAAGCACTGAATGGTTTTCTAAGTAACAGAATCATAGAATAGTTCAGTTTGGAAGGAATCTCTGGAGGCCATCTGGTCCAACTCCTTACTCAAAGTAGGGTTACATTTAAAGTTGAATTGGGTTGCTCAGGGACATGCCCAACTAAGCTTTGAAACTTCAGGAGTGGAGATGGCACAACATCTCTTGACACAGTTGCAGTGCTTGACCTCACACATTACAAAGGAATTTCCTTTGCTGCAACTTGTGACCATTATATCTTCTTATTTTGTTCCACATCACTGAGAAGAGTCTGGCTCCATCTTCTCCCCTATTATCAATTGTATAGTTAAAGACTGTAATTAGATCTCTATTTAGCCTTCTGCAGGCTGATAACTCCATTTCCCTCAACCTCTCCTCATGTGTCAGGTGCTCCAGGACCCTGAACATTCTGACAGCTCTTGACTGGACTCGCTCCAGTTTATTAGTCTCTCTTGTACTGAGAGTCTTCAAATTAGACAAAGTATTCCACATGAGTGCAGCACAGGAGAATAAGTACTTCCCTCGGCTATGCTTTTGGTAACGCAGCCAGTATGTCATCAGCCTTCAAGGCAAGGATGCATTAAGACTGTTGTCAGCTTATTCTCCATCAGGACCCTTTCTACAAAGTTGCTGCCTAATCAGTTTGTTTCCAGCCTGTGCTGTTGCATTGGGTCTATGGTGTAAGATTTCATATTTGTCTCTGTTGAACTGCTTTAAGTTCTTGTTGCTCCATTTCTCCAGACTTTTGCAGTACCTGTGGATGTCAGCCCTCTTTCAGTGTACGAGACATTCATGCTAATTTGGTCTTATTTTCAAATGTGGAGAGGGTGCTTTCCATCCTGTTGTCCACAGAATTGCTGAAGACAATAAATAAAGTTTTCAGGTTTTCTTTGTTGATATTGGCACAGAGCATATAGCTGAAACAGAAACAGTATGAAATAATAGTGCATTCTTAGCAGATTATTTGGATTTTATCATGCACTGGTACAATTTCTAAACCTATATGCTCTTATACTGTATTCAAGATGTTTCTATACTTTCCTAATGATTCACAATAATCTATTCGTTGTCTATTGTTATAAGATTAGGCAATGAAGAACCCAGAACAATATAATAGTATTGAAAATGTTTGGTTCAAATTTATTCCTTGGGAGAAAGGGCAGAAACATTACCAAAACTATTAGAAAGGGAAAATAATTTGACAGAATAGAAAATTCTTATATCTGGATTATTTCTAAATACTTAAATATTTTGTTTACAATGTTTTTGGCAGAACAATACCACATTCTTAGTTTGGGGGGACCTATGTTTTGCCTAAAGGTGGTGGTTAATCTCACATACAAAGAGAAATACAGGGAATTAATGTAAGAATTTTTTCTCAATTGTTACCTAATGCCAGAAAACACCCTTTATGGTGTAATAGTGTAATTTCTTTTTGGCTATGTTTCCAGTTCCTTTAATGTCTCTTTAAGAACTTTTGGAGTTCCTATCTTTTAGCAGCACAGCAAAGTTTGCAGCTTATGATTGCAAGCAATCAAAAAGAAAAGCTTAATGAATTTACATCTCTGTAACCCTTGTGTTTTCCCTTGGGACACTAACAAAACCTGCTAGCATCTTGAAAAAAATTCCAGCATCTGAACTAGTCTGTAGCGGTTCTGGACAACAGGAGAATAAATTTTAGCAAACACTCCATTATTCAGTTGATGAATAGAAAACTGTACCAACAAGATTAAAAACATCACATTTAATCTGTAGATCCTTTGTTAAGGCTTGTGTTAACGTAGCATGAGGAGCATTGTGAAGACATACCATAAAAGCTGTCACTAGAAGCTAAAAGAAATTCAGACTTCAGTGCTTTCTTCTCACAAGGATATATGTAAAATTTTATTGTCATCTCCTGTTTCAAATTAAATAAGGAATAAGATTCAGGCTTGTCTCCCACTGTTCCACTTAGAGCAGTGAATACCTGCAAGCATGAGTGCATCTTATAAGTGTAGTCAGTGTCCATGGGAATATCCTTCAAGAGCTGTTCTCATACAAGCAGTCAAACAATAACTGTCTGCCAATATCTGTATTTAAACTTATTTCATTAAGTATAAGCTGCCTCTTCAACAGCTGTATTTATAATAACCTTCATGTAGTTTTAATTAAGTGTTTTGGAGACCTGATCATACAGGATTTACGAATAATATTAGGTTCTTTCCCTCTGTTGTCCGTTATTGTTGTGGGGAAAACCTGAATTTACCTGATTCTGTAGAAGATAAATTAATTGAAGAATATTTTAGTTGGTTTTTTTTTCACCACAATTTATTCACAGAATATCTTGTATATTTTTTTTCATGCTGTTCAAAGATACATAAGACATTTGCACAAACGATTCTCTGCAGAAATAGTGTTATGAACAAAGTGTAAGACTTCAATCTGTTAAACTTCAAGTATATGCTTACTTCATTTGATGCATTTTGATTCATATGCATAAATCTTAGTAGGATAGGAATTAAACTTGTATTACAGAACATTATTGCAGATACTATACCAGAATTCTAGTATAAACACTATTTCCTCTGCCCTCCTTTATTACCTATAGTAACGGAAATGGAACCTAGCCTATAGTGTTGGTAGCACAATTACCATTTCTGTTTTCCGAATCTTAAAAAGAAAAAAAAAATCATTACATGTTAAATTATATTCCATTTATATTACCTTTTCAAGAGCTTGATTTTTAACAGTCCTTACTCAAGCAAAACCACCTTTGAAGTTAATGCATGTTTTGCAGGGAGGAAGACTGTGGGATCAAATTGCAAATGCTTTGCCCCCAAAAATCATGCCAAAATACTGTTGATGTTGAATAATCCTTTTGCTATTGATAATGTATTCCATGTACTTAGTTCCATCTTATGGTATTGTGTCTGAGCTCCAGAATAAGAAAAAACATTTATAATATGCAGTACTTCACAATAATTATTATAGAGTTGTGAAACTGTGAATTTACCTTTTTAAAAGGCTTTGCTGCAACAAAGAAGCTTCTATCCCTCCGAAGTTCCAGACACTACTTATATAGATTTAACTGGGAATTATTTCAGCTGGATATTTCTATCCTACTACATGATGGTAACATTATCTTACATTACACTTACATTACAGTTTTAAAGATGTTGAACCAGTCATATAAAGCCACCACAGTGACTGAAGCACAACCTTGTTCTGGGCTCCTTGTCATGGGTTTGCTAGGATAGGATTAATTTTCACAAGAATGCTAGGAGGGGACACTGGAGGATAGCCGACCCAAACTAGCCAAGCAGGTATTCAGTACCATTGACCTCTTGCCCAGTACCTAAACTGGGTGGCTGGCCAGGCAAGGTGTGGGGAAGCCCGGCTGGGAAGGGTAGTGGGGCGCTTCGGTTCTGGTTCCAGGTGGTGAGCAATTGCATTGTCCATCACTCCTTTTGTTATGGTTACCATTCTCTTTTCTCTTTCTGTGTTGTGCCATTAAACTGTCCTTATCTCAACCCACTAGGTCTGCCCTTTCCCTTCTGTTTCTCCTCTCTGTCCCAGCAGGGTNCAAGAATGCTAGGAGGGGACACTGGAGGATAGCCGACCCAAACTAGCCAAGCAGGTATTCAGTACCATTGACCTCTTGCCCAGTACCTAAACTGGGTGGCTGGCCAGGCAAGGTGTGGGGAAGCCCGGCTGGGAAGGGTACTGGGGCGCTTCAGTTCTGGTTCCAGGTGGTGAGCAATTGCATTGTCCATCACTCCTTTTGTTATGGTTACCATTCTCTTTTCTCTTTCTGTGTTGTGCCATTAAACTGTCCTTATCTCAACCCACTAGGTCTGCCCTTTCCCTTCTGTTTCTCCTCTCTGTCCCAGCAGGGTGGGGAGGGGGGTGGCAGGCAGCAAGCGGCTGCATGGTTCTTTGTTGCTGGCTGAGCTCAAAACTCAACAAACCTACATTTTAACATGTATTTTAATAGTCTGAGCCTAATAACGCTATTTATATGAACACTTTATCCTTCTTCCCTTTCACTTGTCTGCTTATTGATGTAAGAGGATGCAGATGCCTAAAATGCTGCCTACAGAGTCTGTTCAATGTATATAAGTTTGTTCAATTATGAATATTCAGAATTGCTGTGAGTTTAACTGATGCCTAGGACAATTTCATGTTTTTCACTCTCCCTTACCTCCACCCCCTGGAGTACGATGGTGCTGTAATGCTTGCAAGCCACTTCTGCACTGGTCTGAGCAGAAAGCAGAACAATCACTTTTATCATTGAAATGATACAACTCAATCATACCTATCTTTGATCTAGTAACCCAGTGTTAACAACAAAGCACAGGGACTAGACGATATGCTTTTTACGTCCTCTCCATCCCCAACTTTATGCATTTTATCCAGTCCGCCTTTTAATGCAAAATTTGTAAGAAATCCATGAAGTAGAGGCCAGAACCAAATACTCTTTCCTCCCACAGGATTGCTCCACAGTTCAGCCGTGTCAACTGCTTTCTTGTTTTTTCTCTGTCTGATTCTGTTTCTTTAACAAACAGAACCAGCTGGTAGATGTGCTATTACAGTCTGCTGACTACATACAGTCAGGTGATTTAAAGTTGAGAATACCCATTAACATGTTTCAAGGCTGTAGATATGTACATGCTCGGTGAAAGCAATAAAACTTTGCTTATCCCTCTTTGCTGAATATCTTATGCCTGAAGAGAGGGCATCTCTCTCAGTGTACTGGATTTTACAGATCCCCTTCTGAGGCACTCAGAGTTCCTCATTCTCTATGTATTATACTTAGCCCATAACTAACTCCACATTTCAAATTCTAGGTTTTTTTAAAAAGTATTTTTAAAAGGGTTGGGTTGGGTTTTTTTTGTTTTGTTTTGTTTTGTTTTTTGTGGAGTTGGTTTTTTTTTTGCAATGATCTGAAGATGTGGGAGGGTTGTCTCTGAGAAACTCCTGAGTCACTGTAAGGAGAGTCAGAGATCTACATATAACTGGGTGCTGTAGCACAAAGAATCAATTCAGCCTGAATGAGAGGTTTTAAGTTATAATTAAATGCATAGGGTAAGAAATTTCTGTGTTGAAAGCAGTATCTTTTCTGGGAGGCAGAGCAGAATAGAAGATAATTTATTAGACAGCAGCACCTATAGGCCATCAAACTTTAAGTATTGTATGTTTGGAATACACCTGGAGTGCAAAGTTACACAGACGAAATATATATAATTGCTCCCATACCCATAAAACAAGATGAGAGGATTGTACAGTCATTTATATTAGATGCTACAAGAAGATTCAGCTTTATGAATAAGGATGTCTGACCCTTGTTCCTAGCCTATAAAAACCATTCACCAGCAACTTGTTGGGTCAGTGTGGCTGGGATTTGGTAGTGGTGGAGGTGGCTACATGGGTGGCGCATGTAAGAAGCTGCTTGAAGCTTCCCTGGCTCCAAGTTGGACCCACCTTGGACAGAGGCCAGCCCAATTAGTGGCAATAGATGCGCCTCTGTGATAAAGTATTTAAGAAGAGGACAAAGAAACTTTTGATGAGACCTGCAGCAGAGTGAGAAGGGGGATGTGAGAGAAACACCTATGGAGATACTGGGACTCAGTGAGGAAGGAGAAGGAGCAGGTGGCCAGAGCAGAGATTCCCCTGCAGCCTGTGGTGAGAGGACAGGCTGTCCCCCTGCAGCCCATGGAGGATCGCAGTGAAGCAGCCTGTGAAAGACCACAGTGGGGAAGAGGTGAACCTGCAGTGCGTGAAGGACCACAGTGAAGCAGAGATGTACCTGCAGCCTATGGAGGATCCCACGTCATGGGAGATACCCGCCTGCCTGCCGGCTAGGCCTATACTACAACATTTACGCATATGTTGGCCTGCTTGCCTGATGCCTGACTATTCTCTGTTTTCTCACTCCCATTCCTCAAGTGTAACTGTAAAAACTGTGCTCCAACTCTCCATTTCAGTTTCTACTCAAGTTAAAAGGAAAGACAGGAGATTTTGAATCTCAGATAAATTTGGTCTAACTTGAGAAGCCTAGATTTCAGCATTATAAGAGATTTTTTTTCAGCCTTATTTGTAGTGCTAGCTAAAGAATACAGCAGTATTTTAACATTGGGTTAGATTTAAAGCATTGTGGAGACTGTCTCCCTTATAGAGGAGGCCATTTCCATTCTTTGGCAGACTTCGATGAGAAGACACTAAACTAATTCCAATCAATGCATCTGAACTAATTTTCTAGTACTGTTTATCTTCTGAAAATCATGACTTTAAGGCCAGTAGTTAATATATCCCATTGGCTCTAAAAGACTACTTGCTCTTTGGTTTGATGGCTTCGGTTGTGTTATTTTTTTCAAAATACCACCAGCTCTGACTGAGAAAGGCTGCTTCTTACTTAGTGAAGGAAAGGCATGATAACTCTTTCTTGTTATATTAATGGTTCTGCTGTTATATTTCTGTCATGGTTAAAAGCTGGGCTGACTATTAAACTGATGACAGACGCTATTTGTTAACCCCCTCCCTCCTCAAAGGTGGGGAAAGAGAAAAGGGAAAGAGACGTATGGGTTGGAAAAGTTAAAACAGCTTTAATCTAACTACAATAATAAGGTATTAGAATAAGAATAAGAATGAAATATATACAAATATATATAAAACCAATACTGAGGTCTCTCCCTCTCCCCAATGACGAATATGTCATCCGGACACTGAAGAGCACATCCCAGGAAAGTCCCAGACTGTACTCAGCAGCAGGCAGGAACTAGATTCAGGAATACATGAATTGGGATCAAAGGCAGAAGAATCGGACAGAGTCCTCCTTGGATGCCGGCCATAGAAGAAGAGAGAGCGACCCTTGTGATCCCTCAGCTTTATACAGAGTATGACACGTATGGGATGGAATACTCCCTTTGGTCATTTTTGGGTCAGCTGTCTGACCCGCTCCTCCCCACCGCAAGGATACAGGGATAACTATAAGCAAGAGCCTTTCTGCACACCATTCCTACTGATGTTCCAGCACCAACTATAAACACCAAGCCTTATCACTGCTAGAAGCAGCTACGGTCTGGAAAAACATGCAGTTAATTTCAGAAAGTGCAGCTTCTCAGAAGAGACTTAATTAAAAAGTGAAGTTACTGAAAGAAAACTGGTTCTGCCCTGGCCCAAACCAGGACAATTTCAAAAAATAAAATGCAAATACTTAGCATCAGCACATGACTTTAAAAAACAGCTATCTATTCTGCTGCTTTTTCATTATTGTTTTTTATCTCAGAAAACTGTATGTGCAATGGCTCTTTCCTCTTTGAGTTTTAGCTGACACAGTCTAATCACACATGACATGACATATGCTATTTCTGCAGCACAACTTCAAATATCACTGCTGAGAAAAATGTTCAGAGTAAAAGCCATTGTTTTCCAGCTGCAGACAGTATTTGTCAAAGTTAATATTTAACATCACCTCCTCATGCTGCTCTATGAAAGTCTATGCAGAAGCATTAGAAATATGTCATTATGGTAAGTAAATAATGCCCTTTATCTATTTGTATTAGCTCTGCCTTTTTGAATTATTATTCAAATTGCAAGATTTTTATTGCCAATATAATAAAAGTTTTGTTTGTTTGTTTGTTCATTTGCATCTAGGTAACTGTCCAATAAAGATCTGAGATTTGTAAGAGAATTACATAACGGATACTATTGTGCCAGATATCCCTAAATCTTTCTAAGGAAAATAAAACCCCTCTAAAATCCAGTGTAAGGAGACACACATAACAGCTGGGTTTTGGTATAATAGTGACATGTTCTAGGAGTTAAGCAGACACTAGTCCACAGAATACAGCATAGAGGGAGACGAGAGCTACTTTCTAAACAGTAGTATCCTATGGGAACGTGGCTATTTGCCGGTTACTTACTGTTTCATAACATTAAAGTCAGTACAAGGACAATAACTTGAAAAGATTCTGCTCTGATTTTTGAAAAGAAAGTTATTCTAAACACGTCTGTCTCGATATATTATCTGACTAATGAACATGGTAGGTATAGTAAACATGTAGTTGGTTAGTAGCAAAAAATAAATATACCAGAAGAAAAATAAATGGTAAAAAAACCTTTAGTAGTGTATAATGGACAAGCTTAGATGCTGGAAGGGTCAATTTGATAATCAAAAATATATAATCACTCTCAGATTATCTAACTGTCCAAACCTCTGAGATCTTAAAAAATATTTATAATTCACAATGTTTCACAGGAAACATGATCTAAAATGTCAAGAGGGCAGGCACAGCACTTTTTACCCACCTAAGCATACATCAATTATACTGATACAAGACACAATCAAGGGACACTAACAAGCAAAACCCAAAGCTTGCAGGTTCTCCTATTTGCTACTCATATATACATGGTCCAAAGTCCAAATGAAATCCTCTTGAACATTTTTAACTAAGTAGTCCAGAACTCAGGCATCTCTGCACACACATACAATTAGACATGCTACTCACCTTCTTATATCCAAGTATAAATTCTGCTGATAGCTACCAAAAATTCAACCCCAGAAATGTGAGGCCAATGCAATGTACCAACTGAAACTAGTCTGGTAGATGAGATTCCAGCAATAAAATGTGACACATATATCACCAGGGCAATTTCACAGTGTGGAAATAAAGTATATTTACTCTGATGGTGAAGAAAAGCAAAATAAAACAGTACATAGCCCATCTTCACATGATTACTGCCATACACAGCTAAAAATGTACACTGTGGCAGAGGTAAGAGGTTTTTCTTATGTATTCCTAACAGTCTCATTGATGGAAAGACGTCTGAAACCCTGTATTGCAAACATATTACCCAAACTTATCTTTTCTGATAAATAGAACTGGATTGGTACATTACTTGTAAATGACAGATGCCAATAATAATGAGCAGTGAAATGTTAATTCAGTTATAGCTCATGGTTTCAGGCACTGAGAGTCCAACAGCAGCAAGACTGGACTGAAAACTCAAGGGAAGGTGAGCAGAGAGTGGCATCAAGGCTGGTGTGGTCCGTGACCTTACTGATTCAGCCAGACCCCCAGCTCTGGAGCAAGCGGAACAGACCTGTGATGGTATCACAGGTCAGCCACAGTCCAGTAATTGCCAGGCAAATCCACAGACATGATACAGGTCCAAGATGAAGCCAGGAGATCAAGTCAATGGGTCAGGAGTTTACCAAGCATAGGCATGACTCCAGCGTAGCACAGGCAGGGATCGAGGGTGAGGGCCTGAGCTTAATTGTAACTCTTGGGTGACAAAGCTTCTCACAGCTGTGTTCATAGCAGCCTAATTACATTTTGCATTGCAGCACTGTATCAGCTGAACTTGAGAACAGGCAGCCTAGCCCCTCCAGAGTTTTGAAACCCTGGACTCCCAGAACAATGCAAAAAAGTGTTAATCTAAGAGTTCCATAGGATTATAAAGTATGACTGCTTCTTGCAGTAGCAGATAGGTTTGCACAAGGTCTCTCAGACCTTACCTGATTTAGCATGTTTTAGATCAAGACTCCATAATCTTCATTTTAATCCTTTCAGCACCATTTTGTTTGCAGCAGCCTGTATGGTTTCATTCTCCTAAGTTTGAATGGCTCAGAAATAAGTGTTCATGGGACTGCTACAATACTTATTAAAAAAAAAATGTATATTGATTGTACTTTCTTACATAACAAGAACTAGGCAAAATAAAGAATCTAGAACTGGAAAGGCAGCTTTCAGGCTTGAAAACTGTAAAATACCATGAAGAGAGAAGGCCACTGTTCTCTTCATTTTGGGTGTTACTGATACATAAGAAATAATATCAACCTTTAACTACATTATTTTAGAGTAGTTTGAAATATGCAGCAATATCTATATAAAGCTGTGTTTATTAATTGCATGAAGAAAAGAAAAAAAAACTATATATATTTTCAGTTTTCCATGGAAAACTTTATGTGTAGCACCGTCTGACACAACAGCAGTCAGAAATAGTAAACCTTTAAAGAAGGTAATGTCAATGGATGTTACATTCTGCCATCACCTTGTCTCAAGAAGTAATAGCATTTGTCATTATTCAGACTTGGAACTTCTTTCTTTATTTCTTTATACTAGACATCATTCAATCTAGAATGGAATTTTGGTTTTAGTTTTTGTCCTGAGTCATGAGCTTTCATGCACTACCACAGCTGCAAATTATTTCCTTGAATATATCCATTATAGGCAATAACCTGAATCTCCAAAGACTTTATCAAACCAAAATGAAAGTAATGCATTCATACTTCACGGAGGATTCACTCCATCTTCCCCTGAAAAGATAATGTCCCTCTGTGCACATAATATCTAAAGTAATGAACAGAAATGCAGTGAAATACAAATTCTGGAAAAAGACACCAGGGTATGTACAGCTAATGCCTTTAGAAAGTGAAGGCTAATTTTTTAGCTTCAGTACCTTTATAGAGTAATTGTCATTGAATTTTAGCTTATATACTTCTTTATATTCATGGGGTGTTTAAGCTGTAGGAAACTAAACATGTCAAGCTGGAAGTCTGAAAGCCAGAATTTCACACTTAAAGGTATCTAATAATCGTAGATTGCCAAAAAAGTATTACTGGAACTACCTGAACAGAGAGTCCCTCTCAGGTCAGTGAAGGAAGCATTTCTCAGAGCAAGCTTCAGTGAGTGCTCTCTAGATCTTCTTAGCAGGCTTTGGCTCTCTAGGTCTGCTTGTTAGTGTTTGAATTTATCAACCGCCAGCTTCTTTATTCACAAATTATCTGGGAGAAGCCAAGATTGATTGAAGGAGACTATTTCTAAAGAGTGTTTCTTTCTATTTCTACTATCTATTATCTCTCTATTTCTAAAGTGGCTGCTCTTCTGTAGCGCTTCTCAGAGAGAAAGAAGAAAATAAAGATCAACAGAACAACTGTGCATATGGGCTGCATGGCTGTGACTGAGAAGCATCATAAGACTAGAGTAAGGATGAGAATGATTATGTTCCCTATGTCCTTCAAATTGCAGTCTATCTTTTGCATGGGTCTACATTGTGTGGAGTTAAGTGAAGAGGACGTAACAGGTATTACAGAGGTGGTGAAGACATCATTTAACATTTAGATGAAAGAGAACTTGGCATAGTGATCCTGAAGGAAATGCAGCCCACATTTACTATTTTCATGGGCTTTGACAGATACACCCCAAGAGTATTTTTGTTACTTCTAATGTCTCTCCTTCAAAATATGCTATGAAGAACTCTACAAAACTGATTGAACTGATCTCTCTGATGATACAAATTACCTAAGTAGGCCATAAGTATCATCTCCAGTGTTAACTTCAGCATATTAAGGAAGGGAGGAACAAATTCCATCTTACTGAAGACAACGACGATAAATTATAAAACAATTTGGATATATGTTTCTGTTGTGATGATACGAATTTGTGCATCATATATTAGACTTTTTCTCCTTATCAGTTATGTTAAATAGTTTCTCAATTCTATGAGCTTGTCTTTAACTATCAATCCTACCAACAGCTCACCTTTGCTGAAAAGCCACAGTAAAAATATTTTCGCATTTGCATGTGAATCTTAATTTCTCCCTCCCTCTCACATTGTTAATGTAATGTCTTTCTGAAGTGATTTTGGCTCCTTGTTGAGAATACAGTCTTTACTAAAGATATTGTACAAAATACTGTATTTCTCCAATCAAGCATTCCATGAAGAAGACTTCTTTCACCCATATTTTTTTGCAAAAGGACTCTAATTTTTAAATTAAACACTTGATCACTATTCATAACATTTGAGAGTCATTTGACCTAGTGACTTTCTTTACAATCATCATTTAATCTATTATTGCCAGCTAAGTAGTGTAAAATGAAAGGGTAAAAAGAAAATGTATTATGATGTTAGCTGAACCATGTGTATTTAAATGGATGTATATAGCACTATCATTTTGGTTTTTAGATTAGTAAATTACAGACTTACAGGCTTACTAGTGTAAGTAAGTTAGCTAGTGTAAGTAATGACTGGCAAAACTTACCAAAGCTCCATCGTTGCTTCACCAATTATACATCTCAGGATCTGACCTACTATTTGCAAACTTTGAAGAACATTTCTTTGTTTGATAAATTTATTATTTAATATATGACACGTATCACAGAATCACAGAATCACAGAATCACAGAATGGTAGGGGTTGGAAGGGATGTCTGGATATCATCTGGTTCAACCCCACTGCTAAAGCAGGTGCCCCTAGAGCAGGTTGCACAGGAACATGTCCAGGGGCATTTTGAATATCTCCAGGGAAGGAGACTCCATGACCTCCCTGGGCAGCCTGTGCCAGGGCACTGTCACCCTCACAGTAAGGAAGTTTTTTGTCATGTTCAGATGGAACATCCTGTGTTCCAGTTTGTGCCCATTGCTCCTTGTTCTGTTGCTGGGCACCACTGAAAAGAGTCTGGCCCCATCCTCTTGATACCTATCCTTAAGCTATTTATAAGCAATGATCAGATCCCCTCAGTCTTCTCTTCTCCACACGAAACAGACCAAGGTCTCTCAGCCATTCCCCATAAGAGAGATGCTCCACTCCCCTCATCATCTTTGTTGCTCTCCACTGGACTCTCTCCAGTAGGTCCCTCTCTCTCTTGAACAGGACACAATGCTCCAGACATGGCCTCACCAGGGGAGTAGAGTGGGAGGATCACCTCCCTCCACCTGCTGGCTACACTCTTCTTAATATACCCTAGGATGCCATTGGCCTTCCTGGCTGCAAGGGCATATTGCTAGCTTATGGTGAGCCTGTTGTCCACCAGCACTCCCAGTTCCTTCTCTGCCAAGCTGCTTTCTAGCAGGTCAGCCCCCAACCTGTGCTGGTGCATGGGGTTATTCCTCCCCAGGTGCAGAACCCTATACTTGCCCTTCATCAGGCTCTTTTCTGTCCAGCTATCTAGCCTTTCCAGGTCACACTGAATGGCAGCACAGCCTTGTGGTTAGCAAGCTCCTCCCCCCAGCTTTGTATCATCAGCAAACTCGCTGAGGGTACACTCTGTCCCTTCATCCAGGTCGTTGATGAATATGTTGAACTGCACCCAGTACCGACCCCTGGGGAACACCACTGGTCGCAGGCTTCAAACTAGACTCAACATCAGTGATCACAACCCATTGAGCTCTGCCATTAAGCCAGTTCTCGATACACCTCACTGTCTACTCATCTAACCTACACTTCGTAAGCTTACCTATGAGGATGTTGTGGGAGACAGTGTCAAATGTCTTGCTGAAGTTAAGGTAGATAACATGTATTGCTTTCCCTTTGTCTACCCAGCCAGTCATGTCATCATAGAAGGCTATCAGATTCATAAAGCAGCGCTACTTTGCAGTCCAAAAGTAACACGATACATATCTAGGACTATACTCTTATTTATTTGCTTACTTTGCATTATCCTGGAAATGAATAAATTCACAAATAAAGCATCCTGTACAAGACCACATAAACCACAACACAAATGTGATGGCTGCTGTGTGTATTATACGGTTTATGCACAGTTTTGTACAAGGAATTTTCTATTCAAGCAAATAACATTAATTTTTGTTAACACTACTTGGCTGTATATTTTAGATATATGTATACATGCATACATATATATTATGGATATATATGTGTAATTATGTATGTATGCAATTATATGTATGTATTCATATACAAAACACAATAAAGTTTAGTAAAGGTACTGTAACTGTTTCTTTATAGACATATGAAAAATAACTTGGAATATAGGTGTTGCAGATCAGAAAAATGATACTTATAAATTAACATGTTAAATGAATCAATCATTCCTTGTTTGATGGAGAGGTGTCAACATTATAGAGAGAACCAACAGAACTGACAACCTGGTTGGCAGTTTCCATAAACAGAACTAAAGATTAAATGAGTTGGAAGACAAACACGCAGATGCAGAACGGGCCCCTTGGAGAGAAAGTTAAGACTGCACCTAGCTTATGTGCAGAGACTTTGACTGTGACTGCCCAACTTGTATTTTCTGTCTGGAAAATAAGTAGCAAGTTTAATTTCACAATTGTGTTAATGCATCTTTCATAAACATATAAGGTACTTGAAAAAGAAGGCTGTAGGGAAGACCTAGAAAAATTCACTCCAAGTTATTTTGCTACTGATTTAGGCAGAGAAATTCACAGTACTATGTAAACTAAAATCAATCTATTCTAAGGGCATATATGTACCCATAAAAATGTTACTAATTGGATTAACCACTCCTGATATTATTTTAACTTGAAACAGCACTAGAGAAGGAAATTAACAAGTAAACAGTCTGACAAATCTTTAACCAAGGTCACTGCTTGCAAATTATACTGACCATATCTCAGTGCTGTCTGCATTCGTCACTAAATACTATGACACACTTGAATATAAAATGATCTTGACAGCAAAAAAGAGTTCTAGCTAAAATCAACAAGGACAATGGTGACTGGAATAATAATCAGTTTCACACTATCAGTCTTTCATTTGTTAAAGCTGAAAATGTGTATCAAAACTTGGCATTCTCAGCTATGGGAGGAAGACGGTAAACATTCTCTTAACTCTTACTTTGCAATTCTTTCACATTTTTTGATTGCTTGGACTACTTACATTTATTCTATTCAACTCCTTTCGTACTAATATTTATGTTTTATATGTGTGTGCACATTCAAGGTGTATCATGCAAAAGTAGTGATACCTCCTGTCCTGGTTTCGGCTAGGACAGAACCAGTTTTCTTTTAGTAACTTTACTTTTTAGTTAAGTCTCTTCTGAGAAGCTGCACTCTCTGAAATTAACTGCATGTTTTTCCAGACAGTGTCTGCTTCTAGCAGTGATAAGGCTCGGTGTTTATAGTTAGTGCTGGAACATCAGTAGGAATGGTATGCAGAAAGGCTCTTGCTTATAGTTATCCCTATGGAGACCAAGGTCGATGTTTGCTTCTGCTAACTTTCTTGTGCGCTGTAAATGAAAGAGCAGAGAAGTGGTTGCACCTGCGACCCTGTGGTGGGGAGGAGCAGGTCAGACAGG
>VZSC01015441.1:0-16466 GCA_013398225.1 Steatornis caripensis
GTTTCGCCTTGCCAACACGCCCCAACCCAACCATCGGCGAGGGCAAAAGGTGCTGGGGGAGGGGTGCTGTGCCACCCCCTCGCCTCTCTGCCCACCTCGTGGGGCGAATTCGGGCACCGCAGCGAACGCCCCGCCGGCCCCCTCTGCCTTTGCAACTCTTGCTCCCTTTTTTTTGGGGGGGGGNTAATAGGGTGGGGCCACCATATGTTTCAGAGCTCCTGAAATAGTCCTGGTTTTTAACAGGTCTCTCCCACCATGCCAGTATGGTCAAGGAGCTTCAAACTGATTGGAGTTGTGAGGATCGTGTTGAGTAGAACTTGCTATAGCACTTCTTTTCTTAGATAGACCATGCACATGGGGTTTGGTTGGCTGGGTTTTTCCCCCCTTTTTTTTTGGGGGGGGGGGGAGGGGATGTGTCAGTATTACACGGTGGCGGTGCTCCTGGCCCCCCGGGTGCAGGATGGGGCACGGGGCTGGGAAGGCTCTGGCTGTGTCCCCCACCCCCACTCCCCTAAATACGGTCCCAGACTGTTTATGGAGCGTGGAGCCTCATAGACCTGTTTGTACACTACGAATTCTGCAGCAGAATATTTTTTAAAACATTCGCTGGGAGGGGTTTTGGGGGAATTTTTTTTTTTGTTGGTTTTTCTTTTTTTTTTTTTTGTAAGCTATATTTTTGTATATTTAATTGCTATTTTAAAATTCTAATAATGCGTCTTTTTTGCTAATCACACTATTCTTAAGGAAAAAGAAAAAAAACACAAAAAACAAAACAGTTTGCATGTGATTTGACTTGAAATGTAAATAAAAGCAGGTTTTGGAAGTGGGGGTGTGTTTGCAGGGGGAGGGGGGAGCAGTTTGCACCTGGGAGACCCCAGGGAGAAGGGAGCATCCCGAGGATGTCCCCAGTGGGGCTGGGAGCTGCTGGGCCGCAGCAGAGCTTTGCTCCCGGCCCGGTGCCGGAGCAGCGAAAGCACTGCGGTAGGGCGGGCCTGCTGCCTGACGCACCCTGGAAATCCCCGGCCAAGGGGAATTTCACAGGTCCCAGGCACGGCGCGGGCTGCCGCGCTCGGGAAAAGGAGGTTTCTCCTCCAACCAACCTTCCCAGCCCAAACCCCGGCCTCCCGGGGCAGGCAGGGCTAACGCCAACCTCCCACTGATCGTGGGATTTGGAGGTCAGCTCCCAGCCTCCACGCGACGGGATTTTCCAGAGTCCAGCTCAAAACCCCATCTCTTCGCCTCGAAACCCCATCTCCTGGCCTCGTTTCACCCCCGCTTTTCCTCCAGGCTTCATGAGACGGGTGGAAAAATCCCCTTTTCCTCCTCTGCCTCCTCGCTGCCTGTCCCCATTTGTGTAGCTGGGGCCATCCCAGGTTGCGATCGCTGCAGAAACCTGCTGTGGAGGAAGCGGGGGCTGCCGCCTTGCCTTGTCCTCCCATCCCCGTGTCCAGCTGTCCCCCCCGTCCGTCCCTGCCCAGCGCGGAGGGCTGCTGCCCTCTAGTGCTGGCTGCACCCCCACAGCTGGCTGCTGGGCGCAGGTCCCACCTGGAGATGTTCTGCTTCACCTTCTCCAGAAGGAAAGGCAAGGAGTGACCTTCTCGCTGCCCTCCTGGTCATCTTCTGGAAGCTCCAGCCAGCCGTGGTGGTGAAGAGCTGGCTGGGTGAAGAGTGCCGCCGGCGGGACCAAGCAGCACATCTGGATCTAGCACCAAGATGCACAAAACACAGATTATTTTCCAGCCCACGGCTCCTGCTCTGGAGACGCCTTGCTTCCATCTCAACTCCAAGCCCTGTCAGCCATAATCAAAGGCCAAAGGGCCTCCAAAGCACCAATTGCCACCGAAGTCACCTTTCCTCAAAGCCCAAAATGCTGCGAATTGTCCTGGGACGATGCTAGAAACTCCCCGTTGCTGGCCTGAGCTGCGCCGGGAGCCCGCTGCTGCCAGCGAAGGCATGGGACAGCCCTTGGCTTTGGGGCTTTGAAGCAAAGCTGAAGAAATCAAGCCGAGACTCGGGCCCCGTCACGCACAACGCCGCCGTCTCACAGCAGCATGGATCAGCGCCGGGGCTTCAGAAACCCCTTTTTGAGGTTAACAACATTAGAAGCATTTAGAGTCCGAAATGCATTTGTACATTTGTGTGTGTGCACATGTATTTCCATACTTATATATTTTTATAAAATACACATGCAGATCCACCGGACCAAGCTCCCCAGGCACGGCCCCAAGGCTGCTGATGTCCAAGAAGCGTTTGGNATCGAGAAGGGATCCTCGCCCCCAGCCACAGGCAGATAGGGATTTTTTAAATTATGTTTTCCCCTCCTCCCTCAACATCCTTTGAAACGCAGCTGAATTCCAGAGCCCAGAACACATGCAGGGAGGGCAAAGCATCGCCGACAGTTATTTTTAATAAACCCCTAAAAGCCAACGGGCAGGGCTCGCTCCCACCCACTGCGCTGGCACGCTCGTGCTGCTCCTTCACATCAGCCTTCGCCCCTTTGCTGCGGAGCTGGGACAAACAAGGCACGAGGCAAACAAGGGTTTCAAGTATATAAAAACAACTGTCACGTTTTTATTACAAGACGAAAAAACAATTTACAAAAAACCAAAAGCACACGATACATCAGGGACGTTGGTGTTGGGACGTCAGACCACACAGGATCTACTCAAAACCCACAGAAAAAGGAGCTCCAGACGCGCGTGCACGCAACGAAGAGCGGGGAACCCGCGCGACAACGAAGAGCCGGGACGGGGCCGCCACCCGGCCCGGACCCCAGCGCCCCTGCTGTAACCAGGGCTTCCCTCCGCGTAACAAAATCATTCCAGGGTTGCTTCTTCTCTGCTGCTACTAAAAAAAACCCAAACAGCCCTTCTTCTTGTGTGTATTCCAAGGATTCTGAGGAGGTTTATGCAGCCTCTCCCCACCGACGTGGTCTGTATAATTAAATCCGCCGAGCCCGCACCAGCCCAGCACATCACCGAAGCATTACCCCAAGGAGCGGAGCGAGTCCTGGGCACAAGGACATTTCAAAAAGCCGAAGCGTGTTTCTGCTTGTTTTTTTTTTTAACACGAGTCGAGCCGGGGTCTCAGTTTTGAGGGCGAGGGCAGGCAATGCGGCTGAAAGGGCGGGCGGTTCTGCGCTGCGTACGACCTTTTATAGGGTAGAGAAAGAGTTAAGTCAAGTCTAGAAAACCTCAAATTGGCGCTTCGAAAGAGGAGTTGCTTTTAATACCCCTGCGTGGGCTTATCTTCCGTGTGATTTCACAAGAAACGAAGAATAAATGAGGTCTCAGAAGCAACGGATCCCAAGCGGGCTGCCCATGGGGTGGTGGATGCCCCATCCCCAAAGGGTCCAAGGGCAGGGCGCTCCGAGCAGCTGATGTAGCGAACGCCCTGCTCGCGGCCGCGGGGCGGGCCTGGCAGATCCCTGAAGGCTCCCTCCAGCTCAAACCACGCTATGAATCTGCATTATCCCGCTCAAACCCCCCACCTCTGAAAGTACGGCTTTACACTGAACACGGAGCGGGATACGACCGAAACCCGGCACCAAACTGCGGGAAAAGCACAAAAATTTCCTTCTGCAGCCAAGATTACCTTCCACGTGAACACTTCCCCGCCCCCCAACCCCAATTTAATGCTGTTGTCAAGTTACTGGGTCCATTCAGGCAGTTCCCGGACCACAGTTAACTGAAGTTTTGAAGATGCCTTGCTTTACGCTGCATCTGCTGTCTGGAGCGGAGCTGACAGGACAGGCTGTAAGAGAAATGTCATGCAGGGTCTAAGCCAGGCAAGAGTACGGCCTCGGAATGTGTGCTTTCTTCCCTTTTCAGGCCCAAAGGAGAGGCAGGTACCACAGACCCAGCGAGCCGCGGAGCACCTTGAGAGTACTCAGACCTCAGGCGGACACGGCCACGATTTGCTGTGCTGCTCCGGCACCCCCCCAGCAACACGTGCATCGGGCCCACAGAGCTGAAAAATCAACTGATCTGAACAGAAACCGTGACTTCACACGACGCGTCTGAGTCCGGGTGACAGTCATTCCGAAGCGAAGCGATCTGCACTTGCATTTCACACGGGGCTGCTTCAGCCCGCTCCAGGGAAGGGACGGCTTCTATGTGCGGCTGAGCGGCTCAGCCGGAGAGCCAGGGCAGCGTGCTGCAGAGTGCGCTCTGAGGCATCTCCGCGGAGCTCACGGCACCAAGGGAAGGCGCAGACGGCTCTTCAGAAAAGCAGCTCCTCCGCGCTCCCCAGCCGGAGCGCGGTCGTACCGAAATCGCTGATGCTGGTAGCGCGGCAAAGAGAAGACGAACCCCCTTCGTGCTAACGGTCTCGTCCACATTTTAACGCAAGATCCAAGTCGGGGACAAATTTCTGAGAAGAGCAGGGGAAAGCAGAGGCGCGAGGGAGGACGGTCAGATTACAAACCCAACGCGTGCTGCTTTTCTTTTTTTAAACGGCTGCCCACTATCGGCATCTCCGTGGTTTTGAGAGATCATTTATCCAGTGCGCAGTAAACCACTACATCCGTATCCTGAGATCTCCGGGGGTTCCAAACTGCAGCAACCCAGTTGGCAGGCTGCGTGCAAGATGGCATGTACCGAGGGAACAGAGAAACCTCAGCATGCACAGGGCAAGGAGAGGTTTCCCCCAGAAACTACTAGTTTAGCAGTTAATAAACATAAAGCAGGACGTTACAGAGAAGATCCCAAGAGTATGACTGAAAGAAAAAGGAATCTCTTTGGTATAGTTATATGCAGCCAAGTTTTACAACACAGGAAGAAAAAACAAAACAAACCCCAAACAAAACCCTCCACTATTTCACCTTCAAATTTGCTTTCAGCAGATCTCGAGGTTGACAGAGGTTGACAGACACCCCCAATGCTACACCAGCACCACGGCACGCTCCGACAGATGACTGCGGTGCGCACTGAAATGTCACCGGCTGAAAGCGGAGCCGACCCGAGCAGATTTAGGTACCGAGATACAGGATTCGTGCCTTTTGTCTCTAATAATCTGTACACATAGGCAAGAAACTGCGGTAACAGAAATAAAGCCTCGCTGATAGCACAACGGTGTCGGACAGGCCACTGTACGGTTCAGAGGAGGCAGACGCGGTCCGTACGGATTTTTCACACCGGGGCTCTCCTGGTGTTCCTTCCCGCTCGCAGACCATTTACAGCATAACGAGGAGGCGACGCCTTTCATCGGCGGAACGGAAAACGCTGCAACTGGGCTCCAGGAACGGAGGGAACGGAGCGCGCGTCGCCTGTGATGTCACCACCGCTGAACACGTAGAAGACTATCTGAAAAGGGCTATTTGATGTCAGCAAACACCCTCCAAATGTTCCAGACACAACCGCCACCTCCGGTCAGCGTACTCGCGTATCTACTCCTTCTGAACAGATCCACGTTGCAATCGAACATCAGTTTCGACTGTTTACAGGCAGAAATGCAACAGTCCTCTCCTTTTTGGATTAGGTCACCCACAATTAGCGTAAGAGCCAGCGAAGGGATGCTTTGAAGCAAAAAATGGGCTTAGTGCCCCGGGAAGCGCCCCGACTTCGTAGGGCCAACGTACAGAATCTGCACGGAGTCAGGCCGAATCCAGGAGTTCCAGAAGAGCACCGACAGCACCGAAATAACCCTGAAGAGCAGATGGGAATCGCTATTAAAAATTCAAGTAAAGGCACACAAGCGATACAAGAATCTTACACGTACAGTGTAAATTTTAACGACTTACAAAAGATGGTGGGAAGAAATAACTAGAGGTGGGTACATTACAGAATAAATTCTAACCGCGATCGCTACACGGGAAAGTGGAGCTGCACAGAATCATCGATACCATCAACGGTCTTGAAGTTCACAAGCAAGGTGAGCTCGGTACTAAACAATTCTGGCATTAGCTACTGGAACAGCACACATGGTTTTTGGTGACCGTGCACTGGACGCGGCAATACCGGTGGCTGTAGTAACAAAGCATTGGGAACCTGCTGCCCAGCGCGTAACAGCAGTGGCTGCAGACTCCACGTGGCCGTTTCACGGAGGATTTGAATGCTGACACAGAATAAATTTAAAATTTCACCTCATGTTCCAGGAAAAGTGCTTTTAGCTGTCCCTTCGACCAGTAGTCCAAAGCATATGCCAGAAGCCTCATCGAGATTGTATTGATCCGAAGGAAATTGCCAACGAACACCACTCGGTTAATGTTCTGCAAGTATTAAGGGAAAAAACCAATGGAACATTAAGGCTGAATTCCATTTTCCGTTTGCAGTGATGAATACCCCAGCTTAGCTTAAGAGCAGAGAAGTTACGCTTATAGCGCCTTTTAACAACGCCATATGCAGCTCTTCAAATACATTTTCCGGTGAGACTTGATGAAAAACAACCACCTGAAAGCAGAGGGAAATCACCAGTCGACACTAAAGCAATGAGATCCAGACAAACTGCATCACCCCCTGATAGCTGTTCCTGGCAGCTGAGGAGCATAACCGCCTCGGTGAGCGGGGACGGGAGCTGCGGAGAGAAGAGTTACAACGCACCTGCAGCTTTCTGAACTTAGAATGTTAAAACTGGACCCAAAAGGGCCAATCTGCAAGCAAGAGATGACACCGAGTCGGCCTGGGGTCTGGGAGCAGCAAGAGACAGTTCAAAGGAGCAAGGAGAGATCAGAAGGGGTGCACTGAGCTGGTCAGGAACTGCATGGGGAGGAACGGACGGAGACTACCCGGAAGACAAAAAAGAACTGTGCTCAGCACTGGTGAGGCCGCACCTCGAGTGCTATGTGCAGCTTTGGGCCCCGCATGGCAAGAAAGGCATTGAGGTGCTGGAGCGCGTCTAGAGAAGGGCAACTAAGCTGGGGAAGGGTCTGGAGCACACGGCTGATGGGAGACCTCACCACTCTCTACAACTACCAGAAAGGAGGCTGTGGCGAGGTGGGGGTCGGTATCTTCTCCCCAGTAACAAGTGATAGGACGAGAGGAAATGGCCTCAGGTTGTGCCAGGGGAGGTTTAGATTGGATATTAGGGAAAATTTCTTCGCCGAAAGGGTTGTCAAGCACTGGAACAGGCTGCCCAGGGAAGTGGTGGAGTCACCACCCCTGGAGGGATTTAAAAGCCGTGTAGGTGTGGTGCTCTGGGACATGGTTTGGTGGTGGGCTTGGCTGTGTTAGGTTGAACTCAATGGTCTTAAGGGTCTATTCCAACCTAAATGGTTCTATGAATTAAGCGACCACTGAAAGTGTTGGGCAGGATGTGCAGAACACTGCAGTCATCCGCAATTCTGTCAGAACACAGTGCCAGCCCGGTCATGTTAAGACACGCTCTTGACTCTTCCACACAACCTTGGAAATCCACAGGTCTAACTGCGGCCCTTCTGGCTTAGGAACTGGAATAGGACGGTTGATTTTTGGCTATGAGATCCCTCTACTGGCTAGGAACACTGATCACCAAGTGCAACCTCCTCTCTCTCCCCTCAACTCCAGCCTTTGACTCATCATTAAGAAAGCAGAATGGCTCTCTACTGTTAATTGGGAAAAAAGTAAAAAAAGAATCAGAAGCCCATAACCAAAGTAATTCTGAAAGAAAGGAAAAGACCAACCAAGCCATGATATTTTGAATTTAAATCACACTTCCAGCCAAACTTTTCAATCCCAAAATAGTTCTCCTGACCCAAGTGTTGACTTCTGCAGCTTTCTTGTTCTCCAACAAGAAAATCATTTCCAGTTCCTCCCCTTACCGAGGAGCCAGGACCAAGTCCTAGCTTTGGTCCTGACTAGCGAGAAGGACCTCACGTCCTTCTATGGATTTTTCCTCCATCCCCACATTCATTAATGCTTTCCGCTAACTATTCAGCATCCGCTTTGCATTCATACTCGAGTGAGGACTCTGCAGACGTACCGTGGGCAAGACTGTTTGTAACGCCTTGCCCAGTTTCAGCAGTAAATGACGGTAAACAGCGAGCGTCTGCCAACAGCAACAGGAGTCAGGAGGACGCTTCAGCCCGTTAACTCATCCCATCGGAACAGGCTCAGAACGGAGCGGAGAGCATGTCTCTGTTCTCTCATAGCCCTGTACAATGCTGCTTGACATGAATGCAACAAGGCAGCACTGTAAAGAAGCTGAAAGCACAAAGATAAGGGAATAGCCGTGGAAGTGGTGGGGGCTGAGTGAGATATCAAGAGCAACTCGGAAAAACAACGCAGGGAAGGCATCCAGCCTCTACGCAGCCCCACTCCACCCTGCCCTCTCTCCGCGGCCCCAAGAGCTGCAGTTTATCGCACGCCTACCGTGCCTCGAACCACTGCAGAGACACTGTTTAGCTCCTGACCGAGCAGAGGACCCGACAAGACCGACAGCCGAGCCCTAATGCACTCGCAGCTCTTCGGATCACAGCACGACGACGTGGCTCGAACGCCACAGACGAGCAAGGACAACATTTACTGAAGAATCCAAAACAAGCGGATTACAGCTTAGTGAACATCCGCAAAGAAGAGTAAGAACACGCATATACAGGAGCGCGGGCAGGGAAAGAGAGACACTGCATGACGGGAGCACAAGAGGGATGCTTCAGACAGGAAGCAATGAAACAAATTTCCCCTTAGTACCTCATTCAGCGCACACATCCGTGCTATGGAGCCAATGTTGTTAGTGATGGTTATTAAAGTGGCCTTCGCGAGGTCCTCTTTGCTGACAGATTCCCGCTTCTCCTTGCTCATCATGTTTCCAAAGCTGTAAAGACAGTTTCGGAGTTAAAGGTCCATTTGCATCAGAATTCTGAGAGAAAATGGGAACTGCTAATTTAACCAAAGTGATTCATCGTGAAGCATTTCTTTCTAACTTTAAAAAGCGTTGCTATCAGTAATTTCTATCTGCTAGAAGAGAACAGCAGGAGGAATGGTTGCTCCCCTAAGACAGGTAAATCCACTTTTTCATCCTTGTAGAATCTCCAGTGAAAATAAAAAAATAAAAATGAGGAAGAACTTCTTTGGCGTGAGGGTGCCCGAGCCCTGGCACAGGCTGCCCAGAATGGCTGTGGAGTCTCCTTCTGCGGAGAGATTCAACCCCACCTGGACGCATCCCTTTGCCCCCTGCGCTGGGGGCACCTGCTTTAGCAGGGGGGGTTGGACTGGGGGATCTCCAGAGGGCCCTGCCAGCCCCTGCCGTGCTGGGATTCTGGGATTCTGTGAAAATCAGTCAAGTCATTACCTGGACGCTACAGCCCAGCCTGGCAATCCGAATCGCTCGTAGTCTCCTCCATAAATGTCTCGCACTAGTTTGTCCACTTTGGTACTGTCTCCGTGGGACGCCATCTCTAGGGCTTCTTCAAAGGTGGAGCAACCAGTAAGAAGGCAGCAGAGACCAAAAAAGGTTCCCCCTCCAAGGCTGCAACACAAAGCAAAATGAAAGTCACCCACCTTGCTTCTAATGAGACAGAGAAAGAAAACAGCTCGTTCCGCTGAGAGCTCGGATTACTCTGCTATGCATCTGAGTTAGCTCAGGTCGCCCCATTCCTCCAGCTGCTTCTCTTTTCAGTGAGAGCAATCTTGCAAGAGCAGCAGTTTTCTTTACATCTTTTCCTTTCAAATAACTTACGGCCTGTAAGGGATCCCATGCCCTCACAGCCTTCTGCAGAGGGCACGCTTCTAAACAAGAAATTCGTTTCCTTATTTTACAATATCCACCTTCTTCCCAGCACTCGGAGAAGTCAATCTTAAAACAAGTCCTGAGGGATAAGTGGCATATTAGGCACAGTTAGTCACAAATTAGGGGAAAAAAAACTATGTCCCATTCACTTTAGTGTGCACGCATGCCAATGATGATGCATAGTAAGAGTGAGATCTGCACTGTGGGGGTTTTTTGTTATTATTGCTAACTTTCGTGAAATTCAGGAAAGCTTAAAGCCACCGAGCTCTTTGGCTTTGCCTGGCAACAAGAGCCACATCTTCAAGAAGGGTGGCTGCAGCAGTCCAGCAACACTGCCGGCACCAGCATCCCTCCCACCGAGTAAGGTAACTTTCGGAAGTCAGGATGCAAATCTCCGCTGCTAGGATCAACACTGACAGCTGTTAATATCATCATGACGAGCGCATCCGGGATAATCCCAAACTACGGGATCTCTCTAACGGCAATAAAACAGTTTAGAAGCTGTTTTTTCCAGTCATCCTGCTGTAGGAATGAAAGAGATTGGTTGTAGTAAGGCAACCAAAACACAAAATGCAGATTCTCTCTTCCAGGAGGGATCTTTGTTGGCAGAGATGAGGGACTGCAGTAAAAGCAGGAGCTCGGTCATTCAACTCACCACCTTCCATGCAGCCTGTCCCTGAAAACGTCACCTACAACACAGAAATGCATTCCAGACTCTAAAATAAAACTCGGTTTACCCCCACACAGCGCTCACCTGGTGCCCGTTACCCGTTTATAGTTTTCTTTTGAGTACACAGCCAAAATGCTGACCCCTGAGCCAATGTTCACCAGGAGGAGAGGATAAGGATTCTCCAAGTTGAATGGGAGCTTCTGACATCTTTCAGCATCCGTCGGGTTTTCAAAATAGTAGCACTCTGAATGTCCATTGAATCCAACTGAATCGATGTACAAAACTCCTTTAATAAGGCAGTCGAGTTCATCCAGCTTACAAAGCTGAAGGTCACCCATCTGGCAGGAAAAAAAAAACAAACAAACCCCAAGAATATTCAAGAAGTAGCTATGGATCTGAAGTGTTTATGCTCAGGGCTAGAAAAACGCACTCCCTGCCAGCTAAGTTGCGCTATCTGCATTACTCCTGCGGCGGCTGCGAGAGAAGTGCAGATCACAGGAGGGCTCCATCCTTCTCCACGCTGCCAACTACCCCGGCCCTAAAACGTGCAGGCACGGAAGAGGGGGAAAAACGAACAACTGGATCCACAGGTGGACACCAAGAGAACCCTGTCAACTTCCAGCGGCCTGATTTAGGCCCTAACTCTTGAGGCAGTAGGGTGAAAACCGAAGAAAAACAGAAGGGACTTGACCGTTGGACAAAAAAAACCAAAAAAAACAAACCAAAACCCAACCAAAAAACCGCCCTGAAAACAGGAGGAAGTTACAAAATTGTCTTCCCTTCGTGTCACTGCCTCAACTGCATAAAAAGCCTCTTCACTTGGTGCATTTTTTCAAGCCCTGGTTAAACAAAGTATTTATCACACACGTTTTTCACCTAAGAACAAGCACCGAACTTATAACGAAGCCACACGATGATGTCAAAGCCCAGCTCCTAACCTCCTTTCAGCTACTTCACCACCAAATTTGACTGAACCTCAGCTCACCCATGCGTGTGTTAGAAATGAAACCACATGAGCAAAGGAAGAATAAAACAAATATTAAGCACGTGAAAGACAGCAGCGAGGGGAAATAAATAAAACCCGCAAGACTGAGATCAGCATAATCAGAGATAAATAATACAGAGAAAGTCTTGTGAGAGCACACGCCATGGCAGTTAGGAAATAATTATAGAGTTACAGGAATGTTACATGCACTTTTGGGAAAGACAGGATCCTAATTCGGAGCCGCGAATTTGACTCCGCATGCCGTTTCCTGAACCAAGTTAAATTTGAGTTAAGTACACCCTTCCAAAGCTAAGATGTAGAGAAGTTTTTCTAGTTTTAAGNTAAATAAAACCCGCAAGACTGAGATCAGCGTAATCAGAGATAAATAATACAGAGGAAGTCTTGTGAGAGCACACGCCATGGCAGTTAGGAAATAATTATAGAGTTACAGGAATGTTACATGCACTTTTGGGAAAGACAGGATCCTAATTCGGAGCCGCGAATTTGACTCCGCATGCCGTTTCCTGAACCAAGTTAAATTTGAGTTAAGTACACCCTTCCAAAGCTAAGATGTAGAGAAGTTTTTCTAGTTTTAAGCTTTAAAAAAAATTTCACTACCAGATCCTAATCGTATAGAAGCCAAAAATGCATACTGTGCGAAAGTCCTGCTCAAATTTGTACGCTCCACCTCCCGTGGCACATAAGGTAGTATGGAGGCTCGAGAAGTGCTTTTCGCTTCCCATTTGAATAAAAGCAGGCATGTCATGAGTAGGAAAGCGTATAAAGTGCAGATTGCCTTTACGTCCACACAGGGTAAGGTCCTTTAGTTCAAGGTGCACATCCCGAATGCCTGTAGATCCATAGGCTACATTCGATGTCAGGTATTTGCGGATACTTTTGAGGTTTTCCACTTCCTCCTCCTCCTCTTCAGCGGTGATGTCCTTTGGTTCAAAATAAACAAGTTTGACCAAGGTGCCTCCAATATCCAAGCCAAACCAAGGAAAGACTAAAGAGAGGAGAAAAAAAAAAAAAGACAAAGAAACAGAGCATGATACTGTCACATCGCCAGCAGAACAGTAATACGCAGAATTAATTCGTGCTATTCTCTAGGGACTCGCGAAACGCAGGCCTGTTCGATCTCTTAATTTCTAAAGTGGAAAGCAAATTAAAAACGGGAGCGGTCTGGCCTGCCTTTCACAAGTGCGGCTGAGGCTCCTCCACAAACGGAGTTAACCCCCGTTTTGAGACGCCCCGAGCCCAGGAGCTCCCAACATCCAACACGCGATCCTCAAAACACTCACAGCACCACAGCCAAAGATAGACGCAGCGCAGGTCTCACCGGATCCGTCCGCCCGCTGGGTATTGCCGCGATTTTAATCCCCAGCTCTTTCTTTTATAAAAGTTCCAACCCAGAGCCAGAGCCAAGGACAATACCGGTGCTTCTACATCAAAGGGATGTACAAACGGGAACTAATTACAACACGTAACTGAGGCAGACAAGTAATCTAAGATGCCCCAGGGAGACAAAAACAAATGTCTAATTGGATTATTTTATTAGTCAAATTCCCCCATGGTACAAAATATGCATTAGCGTCAGGCCCAGCAACATTTACAGCTGTATTAGATAATGAGCTTCTTGGAAAAGATCAAGAGAAAACCCTGATCAGATGGAATCCGCGATTAGAGCTGAGAACTGGAACAGATTAACATTACTATTAATGAGCTAAAGGGTAGGCTAGAGCTAACAAGATACACGGGCTCCAGAGCAAAGAGAAAAATGCAGCCACATGTCGTGGCTTACGGCAGCAGGATTAAACACTTACGGTTTTTCCGAAAGGGGGGGAAAAAAAAGGAATGTTTAGAAAATAAAGCAGAAGGCAGCACAGATGTTACGAACGTTCCTGTGGAAAGAGGGATCTCGGGTTTCAGTAGAGTTCTTACGTGTCAGAGACAGGCACGATAATGCACTGCTGTTATTCCAGCAAAACACATCTGCTTATCTGCAGACAGATAAGCACGCGAGACGAAGAAGCCCTGGCTCCTACCGCCATTTGAAAGCCAGTATCCCTCTGGATAGGCACAGGGAAGCAGCGGCCACCCCCCGAACGCCAAATTGCCCGAGCGAGAGCGTGTTCCACGTCCCCCCCCCGTCCCGGCGGCACAGGGAGTGCGCCCGGGGCCCCGCTGCGCGAGCTGCGGGAGCGCTAAGCAGTCAGAGAGCAACACCCAGACACCCAGGGACAGCAAAGAAAACAACTCAGGGGCGGGAGGGGAACTCAGTCCCAAAGAAAACGATCTTTGGAAAAGCCACAAACCTGGCAGGCGAGCACAGGTTTGAAGACGACGTGTTCTCTCCTCGGCAGGTTGAGTCGGTCGCCGTGGAGAGCGGAGGCGAGGCAGGCCCTTTCAGAGCACCGCAGCTCCCCAGGAGCTGCTAGAGCCATCGGTCACCCACGGTATTTTTAAATCACCGAGTTATTTTTATGGATTTACAGAGAGGCCACCCCCAACCATCACCAAAAGAAATCCTGAAAGATGTAAGCTTTACTTTAGGAGGCCCATCCAAATCCCAATCACTCTCTTGCTAAAGCGTTTACTTCAAAGAAGAACAGACATAAAAATAACTGTTCAGGAAAGAGAGAGAAATCTGAATCACGGCGCGACAGAAAAAGCAGGCAGGAGCAATTCAAGGACTTTTTTCATGACAATTTCTCATTCTGTACTCCAGAAATTGCAAACTCCATTAGCATTTCAGGATGGCAAGTCTACCGAGCGCTTTAGTTGGACGGAAGTTTAGTGCATGCGTCTTACTTCCAGGCTTCCTCAGGAAAACCTTACTAAAGTGCTTCACAAAAAATTAAACGGTGAAGTTACTTCTCAAGAGAGGAACGCTGGCTGCCTGGGCCTCGTCACATAACGTTAGGAGAGCCACATCCTCGGGGACACCAGACCAGGAGGAGCATCCCCTGGGAAGGGGAGTCCAGGACCCTGGAGTACGGGTGAAGGGAAAGGCAGCACAAACTCCAGGACCATTTCAGGGCCAGGCTCCTCTCAGTGGTGCCCAGCAAAAGGACAAGGGGCACCGGGCACAAACTGGAGCCCAGGCAGTTCCCCCTGAACGTGAGGAAGAACTTGTTTGGCGTGAGGGTGCCCAAGCCCTGGCCCAGGCTGCCCCGAGAGGCTGTGGAGTCTCCTTCTGCGGAGAGATTCAACCCCGCGTGGACACGTCCCTGTGCCCCCTGCGCTGGGGGCACCTGCTTTAGTGGGGGGGACTGGAGGATCTCCAGAGGGATCTTCCAGCCCCTGCCGTGCTGGGATTCTGTGATAAAGAAAGGGCCTCACCGTGGAGGAGTGTGGCAACAGCAGCTGAGCTGCTGCACCTTCCCCCGCTGGCAGACAGAAGTCAGGAGACGATGACCGCTCCGACGGGGAGACGGACACTCTCCTTCGGCATGGCATGCATCAGGGCACCAAACAAAACCCCCCAAGTGTCCACTTGCTTCACTCACCTGCTCCCTCCCAACACCTTAAACCTAAAAACCTGCACGCAGGCCCACCGGATGCCGTATTTAAGCTGTCTCCAATATGGCACATACATCCCTAAGCCAGCAGTCCCCATATTAACGGCGGAACAGGAACCCCCTTCCCCAAAGCGTTTTGCCTTTCTTTGAATCAAACCCCTAGATTTCTCAACTAGCTACTGCAGATAAATTCTTTGAACAAGGATCACGCCCTGCTATTGAGCGAAGTAGCAATAAAAACACCGTCGACGTCACGCAGGTAAAAATAGTGCACTGGCAGCCGAGCCAGAGCCTTCTGCTGCGGAACTGCTAAACACTGCGCTATTTAAATACCCACTCGTTTATAGGATCACTAAAACCAGTTTCCCCACGTGCACTGTGCTTTTCAGCACCGCTTAAACTCTGCTGGAAAACTACTAAGCTCTACGCAAGAAAAGGAAGAGGCTTCCCACGTTACTCAGCCAAGCGTTCTCCTGTCCGTCGTGGTCACCGACACCTCGGACTCCATTTTCACAAATTTGCCACTCCTAAAAGCCCTTGGCTGTTTCGTCGTCTCTGCTCTGACGAAGGGATTGGTTCCAGAAAGCTCCCGTCCTAGTGCTAGGAAACCTCCTCTTGATTGCTGGAATATATTTGTTCCTGTCAGGACCCGCAATTTTTTTTCAGCATTATGAAGCCTGTGCTTTTTTTTTTTCCTTAAAGCACCCCCACCCCCGTATTTAGAGACAGCGGTCCTCTCCCCAACCTCACTTTGCCGGGCTACGCAAGGGCAGAAACGCAGAGAGAGCACGGGGTGAGGTCTCGGAGATGCTCTCATTGGGGCGCAGCAGCAAAGCCTCCCAAAACTAAAGCACGGTGCCGCGCTCACGCCACGGAACCAAAAACGCCAACGGCTGCTCCGTCACAAGCTAACGGGCTTCCACTTCAGAGCGGACGCTCAGCTGCTACTACGTGCATTTGTTCAGCAGAGTAACACCAGCTCATTTTAAAGTCGGCTCCGAAGTTCACGCCACAAACTCGTACAGCGACGGACACAAACCTTCCAGATTTTAGGGCACAAGAATCACCAACTCGGTCCATCAGTTTAGGAAGCTTTCCTAGTCACAAAAAAAGACAGCGACTCCTTTGAAACTCTATCCCAGCTCGTTCTCAGTGCCCTCAAGACCTTCAATTTTTTAATATCTATAAATTTACTTTTAATTCACGTGTTGTTATAGGTACCATTGAACTAGCAGAACATGAAATGCAGGGTTAAACCACGCCAGTCACCCACTGTCGGGCACACCAGAAGACACGGGGAAACAGGAACGATGCCTGCAGAGCTTGGTGTAAACCGCAGTCAGGCCGGGCTCAGGGCTTACTAGTCTTCACTTGGCACTGGCCCTGCTAAATCCCAGCTGGCCCCAAAAAGAGCGGCCANTGTCGGGCACACCAGAAGACACGGGGAAACAGGAACGATGCCTGCAGAGCTTGGTGTAAACCGCAGTCAGGCCGGGCTCAGGGCTTACTAGTCTTCACTTGGCACTGGCCCTGCTAAATCCCAGCTGGCCCCAAAAAGAGCGGCCAACCCTGCGGTGCCAGGACATAGCCTCAGAGAGGAGCTGGCTCCACACATCCCAGAATCCCAGCACGGCAGGGGCTGGCAGGG
>VZSC01015443.1:9145-27738 GCA_013398225.1 Steatornis caripensis
GCCCCTCCCCGGGTGACGGCGTGCGCCCCGTGTCCCCGCGCAGATGCTGGCCACGCTGCTCATCACCCGCCAGTTCCTGCAGAACGTCAGGGAGGTGTCGCAGCCCCACCTGTACCGCCGGCTGCGCCGGGGGGACCTCAGCCTCCGCAGCCTCCGCCAGCTCGCCCACGTCGTCCTCCGCCTGCTCACCCCCCGCCGCCACCCCCCGGCCCCCCCCGAGGGGCCACGGGGGGAGAAGAAGTGTCTGAACGGGGGCTGCGGGGTGCCGGAGGAAGAGGAGGAGGAGGAGGAAGAGCGGCGTGAGTCGGACTCGGAGGAGGAGAGCGCCCTGGATTGCGGGTTGAAGCTGAAGAAGGTGAGCTTCATCGAGAAGGCAGAGCGGCGCAGCGGGGAGCCCGGCGGCCCCAACGACGAGAGCTTCCTCGAGGAGGGCAGCCCCACCATGGTGGAGAAGGGCATGGACCCCACGTCCGTCTTCGAGCTGTGCGAGGATGAGGATGAGGCCGAAGGTCCCCCCGGCAGCCCGGTTAAAGCGACGGAGCCGGCGGTGGTCCCGCGGGCCGGCCGGAGGAGGCGGGCGGCTGAGAGCCGGGGGGAGGAGGAGGAGGGCGAGGAGGAAGGGCAGAAGCGCAACCGGGCATCGTGGATCGACCCGCCGGAGGAGGACTACTCCACGCAGCTGACGCAGGCGGAGGTGGAGAGCTGCATGAAGAAGTACGAGGTGAGCAGCCCCAAGGTGCGCACGGGGCCGGTGGCGTGCGCCGTATTCCCCCCCCCCTCCCCATCGCGCCGTGCTCTTCCTCCTCCTCTTCCTCCCCAGGACACCTTCCAGGACTACCAGGAGATGTTCATCCAGTTCGGCTACGTGGTGCTCTTCTCCTCCGCCTTCCCGCTGGCCGCCATGTGCGCCCTGGTGAACAACATCATCGAGATCCGGAGCGACGCCTTCAAGCTGTGCACGGGGCTCCAGCGTCCCTTCGGGCAGCGCGTCGAGAGCATCGGGCAGTGGCAGGTGAGTTGGGACGGGGTGGGGGGTGGCGCCCAGCGGGGGTCCCGGCTGGCCCCGGGGGCTCATCGCCAGCACCGTGGCTCTTGCAGAAGGTGATGGAAGCCATGGGCGTCTTGGCCATCGTGGTCAACTGCTACCTGATCGCCCAGTGCGGGCAGCTCCAGCGCCTCTTCCCCTGGCTCAGCCCCGAGGCAGCCATCATCTCCGTGGTGGTGCTGGAGGTACGGGGCTCGCGCCCGCTGCCGGCTCCGTGGCTGGCTGTTCTTGGGGGGTCTCCCGGTGCATGACAAGGTGTTGTCCCGGCTCAGACAGCCAAGGGCTCCTGCGGACCTTCCCCTCCAGGGATGGGGGTCTCAGCCCCAAACCCTCCGCTGCGGCCCTAGGCAGCTCCCTGCAGGCAGCGGGTGCTGCCGAGCAACGCGACGGGGCCCAGAATCCCGCAGGGTGTTACCGTAGGGTCTCTCCGGCCCCCCATCCCTTGCGAGGTGCGTTTCGGGAGGGGGCGGCGGTGCCAGCGTGGGCATGCTCAGCCGGAGCCACGCTACCCCCTGCAGCACTTCGCCCTGTTCCTGAAGTACGTCATCCAAGTGGCCATCCCCGACATCCCCGCCTGGGTGGCCGAGGAGATGGCCAAGCTGGAGTACCAGCGCCGCGAGGCCTTCAAGGTAGGCGATGCCGGGGTGCGACCCTCCTCGGGGACGAGCACGGAGCTGGGACCCCCCGTCCCCGGGGCCGGCGAGCTCCCCAGGGCGCCCTGGGGCTGACGCGCTCCCCGTCGACAGAAGCACGAGCGGCAGGCACAGCACCACTTCCAGCAGCAGCAGCGGCGCAAGCGGGAGGAGGAGGAGCGGCAGCGGCACGCCGAGTACCAGGCCCGCAAGGAGCGCGAGTCCAGCCGCGACGAGGCCAAGCCCGAGGCTGCCGGGCAGGACCCGGCCCACGAGAAGAGCCAGAGCAAAGGGAAGGGCTCTGGGGGTTCCTCGCATGGCTCCGACAAGCCCAAGCGACCCAGCTCCCTCCTGGCCACCAACAATGTGATGAAGCTGAAGCAGATCATCCCTTTGCAGGGCAAGTTCCTCTCCGGAGGGGCCGGGGCTGGCAGCACGGCCACCGCCAGGTCCCCCCAGTCCCCCACCGGCAGTGAGAACAAACTCCCCGGCTTCCTCAGCTTCAAGTTCCTGAAATCCCCTGAGACTAAGAGGGACGCGGGGACCGAGAAGGTCCAGTCGCCCACCAAGCCATTCAATCCCAGCAAGCTCTTCAATTTTGGCAAGTCCGAAGGGGCTGGCGGCAACGGCGCTGCAGCCACCACCTACCCCCAGCCCCGGCCCGGCCCCTCGGTGGACATGGGTGAGCGGCCGGTCCCCAGCAAGTCCCACCTCAACGGGGTGCCGGAGGAGGGGGGCCGAGAGGAGCCGGAGAGCCGGGCGGAGGAGGAGAGCGGGGGCTATAAACTCTAACCGGACCTTTTCGGGGAGCGGGAGCGAGCGGGGCTGCCCGCTCCCTTCTCCAGGCGGCGCGGACATCGTCACCCTCTCGCCTCCCCTCGCCGTCGCCTGCCGCAAGGAGCACAGGGCCGGGCTGAGCTCGCCGCGTGCCAGCGCTGGTCCCTCGCTCTGCACCGTTCCCCTCCGCCGCGTCCCCTCGCGCCCCTCCAGCCCCTCTGCCAGGACCCACCACCGCCTCGTCCCCAGCTCCGGCAGGGGTCCGGCCGCATCCTGTACCAAGGACACCCGAGCGAAGCGCTGTCGATGCGAGCAGCAGCAGGGTCTGGTGTGGCCGCAGCTTCGGACGGAGCATCCTGACGGGTTTCCCTCCTGCGCCCCACCGCACGCTCTCGGGTGGGAGACGGCCTGGGCCAGCTCTGTGCCACAAGCCCTGGGTCTCGGCCACCGGCTCTGCACCCACCGCCCTGAGAAGTCGGCATGGGGAGATGCCGTGGTCCAGCCCGAGGAGACACGGGGGAGTTTGGTGCCGCCAGAAGCATCCCATCGGCCTGGGCACGGCGTCTGCGATCACGGAGGGACGAGACAGCAGCGCTTGCAGGAGCGGCGGCGAGAGGAGCCCGATTCACCCGTGCCTACAGCCCCTGCCGTACAGCCATCGCCCGGGGTCCTGCCGGCACCGGGGCCGTGCCCTGCTCCGTCCTGCTTCCGGCAGCCTCTGCGGGATCCCTTCCCAACACCCGGACATTTTCCTGCCCAGACGGCCAGGAGGGAGGGGGGTGAACGGCGAGCGCCAGCCCCCCAGATTCCCCTGCACGGGCAGCATTTCTTGCACTAAAACTGAAACAAAACCCAACGCAAGCGACTCTCCCCTTCTTCGTCTGATGGCTCGAGGCGGCAAGGCGAGAGCTGGCACCGGTGCCGGGGTTGGCAGAGCCCAGCCGGGTGCGGGCAGCAGCCCCAGCAACTGCAACGTGAGCCAGGACGGTCCCTTCCCTTCTCCACTTTCTTATTTCGTGGAATTTCTTCGCAATAAGGCACTCGCACACGAGGTCACGCCAGGAGCAGGACCGGGGATGTGGGGTGGGGGGAAGCGTAAGCTCTCCGCGAGGGCGGGGGGGGGGGGGGGGGGGTGGGAGCAGCTTCGCTTCTGCCAGGGCGAAGGTTTTGCTGTCGCTGGCTCTAGTCTTAGTGCTTTAACGGCCACCGCTCCGGCTGTGCGGGGAGGGGGCTGCGACGCTGCTGCTCCTCGCTTTTCTGCGGCTCTGCTCGGTGCTGCTTCGCTTTAGGGGCCAGGACGGGGCGGTGGCACCCCGAGGCGGTGCCCATGGCGGTGACCTGGCTGGGACCACCCAGCCCTGCCCGCTCCCTCCTGCCCCTCGCCGCCACCTCTGCTCTCTGCCCGCCGGCCACCATTTCCCAAAGTGAGCAGGGGAGAGGCGGGGGGCTGCCGGGGGGCTGCCAGGGGGCTGCCGGGAGCCGGGGGGATGCCTGGGCGGCCGCCCCATCACTGTGCCTGGTCCAGGCCCAGGCGGGGGCTGCGCACCCCGCTCTTCCCCAAGGCCTGGGCTGTAGAAAACGTCAGGTTGTTTTTTGCCCCCCCCCAGCTCCTGCTCATCTTCTCTCTCTCCCAAAGCCTCGTGCGTCAGCTCAAAGAGGCTCTCCTCCCCTTCATCCTCCTCCACCTCCACCTCTCTCTCATCTTCTTTAAGGGCCTCCTGGGCTTTTGCTGGAGACTGGGAGTATCCAAAGTAGGAGCGGGGAGGGGAGGGGCCGGGCACCCCCCAGCACCCCCCAGCACCCCCAGCCCCCCATCCCGGGACCCCCGCTTTACCCCCGGGAGGGACACGGGCGGCCCCGGCCCTGGCTCTGCTCCAGCGGGCGGTGNTGAAAAGGCTTTACCTGCCGCTCCGGTCGCCTGACTCAGGCACGGAGATGCTCCCCAGGGCCAAGGGCACCGTCCCCCAAACGCCGGGGGGGCTCCCTCCCGTCGAGACCCCCGGGGCGGCTGGGGACAGCCCTGGCTCCCCGCAGAGGTCGGCAGAGCCCTCTCCCCGGGGCCGCTGGTCCCCCCTCGCCCTCCCACACCAGCCCCGCACTGGGTGCGATGAGCGGAGGACGCAGGGGCGATTTCTGGGGCAAGGGCCAGGGAAAAGGGGACACTCGGACCCTCTGAAACCCAGCGAGACCAGCCCCGCGCCAGCCGTGCCCCAGAGCGGGAGCAGCAGTACAGTAAGCAATGGTGGCAGAAGAGACCCTGGCCCGGCTGGGGGTACCGGGTAACTCGAAACACCCACCCCTGCCTCAGCCCCCTGCCCGGGGCTCTGCGGAGCCCAAGGCTCACCCCACACCTGCCCGCACCCCGAGCGCAGGCAGGGCTGCGGGCAGAGCGCTCGCCCTTTCTCCGTTTCATCGAGTTCCTCTGCTTGCGGCCAGCTCTCATCTCGGCCCCTCCTCAACGCCCGCCGGTCTTAAAGGGAGTTTCTTTGATCCCACTTCCCTCCCGAGAGAACCAGTCCTGGTACCATCTGTTCCTGCACCGCTTGCCGGAGGAGAGGGCAGGGGCCCGCTGCTGCCGGGACCCCGCAGCCCGGGGCGTTTTTAAACATTTGTCTCTACAAAGTATTTCTACAAGCGGCCGCCGGTCTGGTGTCTCACTCTTCCAGGCAGTCACCGTACAACGGAGGGAAGAGTTAGGCTGGTTGGGTTGTTTTCCTGGTTTGTTTTTTTTTTTCTTTCCTTCTCCTTGCTGTGTTTTATTTCTTTGGAAACTAAAAGAAATGAAGGGGGTTATTTATTTCTTTTTAATTTATTTTGTCATATTTTTGTAAAACCTGCAGAAATGCAATAAAAGTATATTTCAACAAGCCTGAGGCGTTGGCTAAATTATTGCCCGCAGTGGCTTGCACAGGGCATCTGCTCAGGGGACAGGGCTCACGTCTCCTGCCCCTGGGGAAGGGGACGTTAGGGATGCTGTCACCCTTTGCGGCCCTCTAACGTGGGGCAAAGCTCTGGGATGGCAACAGAAGGACGAGCCCCACCGGCGCAGTTCGGTACCAAGAGCCCTCCGGCAGCCACGCCGCAGCTCACGCGCGTATCATCAGGTAGGGGAAGAACAAAGAAAGTTATAACCCTCTAAATTCTGCAAATTTATTATACACAGTATCAAACATGGAAGAGTTTAAAAATAAATGCAAAAAAAAAAATTCCAATGGCCGCGACAATCAACTAACAGTGTATTTACAGTCACTCCGCGCGGGCAGCCCTTCTGCCAACAGGCAGCTTTCAGGAAGAACCACCTTCTCCCGGCCCCACAAGACAATATTTTTGCCAAAGAGGAAAATTCAAGTTGCAAAGACAGGTTTGGAAGTTAACACAGACTCACGAGCTCGACGCTGCCTTGGGAAAACCAGCCTGGGATCGCGTGCGCCGAATGGACCGGAGGAGTTAAGTCACGGACGACAAAGCTCTGAGCTGCTCTCAGCCGTGACGCGCGACTGGCCAAGGGCGGCGTGGTTTAACTAAAAATACCCAATAAAGCTTAATGGCACGCTGATTAATAAGAAATGAATGTGTTTGGAAATTAGCACAACTGTAGCACGCACAACGCGGTGACTCAGCTCTGACCGCCCCTTCAGATTTCACGCCATTTCTTACCGTGATTAGTCACCGCGCGCCCCTGAGAGCCGTCGCTAAGGACCAAAGCAGCCAGCCCCGCTCTGCACCAGCCCACCCGGCCGCCTCGGCGCTCCCCAGCCCCTCACCCCTTCCCACACTCGCACACATGCGCCGCTTACCAAAGCGCCAAAGAGCATTTGACCTGTTAGCCTGTTCGATATCGGGCGTCGCGGAAAAAAATAGAAGCACCGCGCGCGTTTAACAGCAGCACGCTGGGGACTGCAGCACGGCGAGGCACTGGAGAGCGAGCGGGGACGCATCGTCCCGGCGATGTTTACGGAGCTCGCAGCAAGGGGGCAAAGGGAAACGCTACTACTGGTTGCTAGCCAAATAAAGTTTGCTTCGGTCACAAAGGCAAGGAAATTAAAGCAGAGTTACGGCAAGAACAGCACAAATTACCGTCCTCGCTGCGCGCGCTGTAGGGCAGCTTTGCTCTCCTAGAGGGCCGCGAGCGGAGGAGCAGCACCGCCCCTCGCTCCCGAGGAGCTGCCGTTGGGGAAGGAGCACGAGAGCAGCTCAGGACCGGTGCAAAACTTCGTCTGCAACCTCAGCGCTCGCAGCAGCAAATGCTGGTCCACAGGTAGGCCCCCGCTCACCTGGCGTCACCCGACTGATCCGGCGAGCACCTCCCATACGACAAATCTCCTGATCTGAAGTTGGGTCAAGTTTGAACAGCACTGCCCTTTGATCTCGCCAGCTGAATGCTTACTTGCGGGTTGACATCAGCAAAATGTGGAACTCTACCACAAAGGTTAAGGCCACCCAGACTCCTTGAAAAGCACTAAGACCTCCAGTAAGACTTTATTTTTTTTTTAATTCCTAGAACAACCCAATTCTAAAATCACACGCATAGGGAGCCTTAGCTCTTCATATTTGTGGACACGCTAGGAAAAGTTTTGCCTTTAAAAACAGCATCTCAGTGCTAAAGACAATTTGAGGGCCGGTATTGCATTCCCTTGCTTCAGTGACAAAGATGTTCTTTCCCTGCAGGCCAGGTTCAGCCTTTTCAATATCCAGAAGATGGGCTGTTTTTTTTTCTCAGTAGTTAAAAAAAGATGAGGCTCGAAAAGTCCTATCTCCTCCCCGACATTAAAAGTCCCAAGATGACACACATCTTCTACATAAAATATAACTTGGCTGCCAGCGCACGCGTCTCAGGGCAGCTCTGCAGGCCGATGCTGTGACCGTAAGCCATTTCGTGCAGGCTGGATGCGACCCCTAAGGAAGCCGTCGGCTGGCATAGCCAGTCCACCCGGATAGCCTGCTGACTCGGCCTTTTTGGGTGATGGCTAGCGGCAAACACACCCCAGGACCAGCTGTCAGACGAGACCCCACGGCTGCACCCTCTGCTGTCAGGGCGCAGACGTGAACCAGCAGCAGCGAAAGCCAAGCGCAGTCGGCGCGGCACGAAGGTCAGCCTGCGCTTAACCAAAGCCACGACACAACACCCGCTTCTAGGCACAGTGGCCAGCACATCCCCTGCGCTGCTCGCAAACACACCCTGAACTGCTCCCAGGTAAATGCGACCCTCTCTTCTGTAAAGAAAAGGATTTCCCGCTCTGTTACACATTAAAAAAAACCTGACACGCAGAGAGATTAGCCGGAACCTCTCTGGTCACAGTCAGCGGGTCGCACAGTTCCTCTGCTGCCAGGCTGACATCATTAATCCAGGAAAGCAAATTAGTTTTCTTATTATGGATACGCAGGTCTTTAAAAAAAAAAACCCAAAATTTAAAAACAGAAAAACTAAGCTAGTGGCATACAAACCAGCCAGGAAACGGTACGTGGGAACACAGCCGAGAGCTGTGGCATCAGAAAAAAATCCAAGGCTCCCGCTTAGTCTTTGCGCTTGAGGCCAGCGTCAAGGAGCTCACCAAAAGATAAAGCTTTGAAGTTACACCTGTTATAACTACCTACTACGGAGTGAAAATTTTAAGATAAGTGTCCAGCATGTTCAACGTTTGCCTGCCAGGAAACAGTCCAAACACCGACAACCAAACTGCTGCATAAGGCACGCACTGGAGAGGGAAGGAGAGCCGTTTTCCAGCCACTTCTGCTCCAGACTTCGCAGCCTTCCCCAACGCGGCCAGCGGTACAAGCCCAAACGGCTGCGTGCACACGGAGCTCACTAACAGCTTGGCACGTTGACCAGGATGACAGAAAGCAGCCGTCGGGTTAAGCGCGTCCTTTGGAACCACCGCAACCCGGCTGTCGCTGGGACGTGTGGCCCAGACACCCAACACTGCCAGTGCTTCATGTCTTGCCAAGGCTAAGAAAAGAAGTCTTTTTAAAAAAAAAAATCAGATCCAACATATCTAAATGATTCTAAAAGCCTGCCCTCTTACAGTGTAATGCATCTAACGGCGTCCTCTTAGCGAAACGCATCCAAAAGCTTCGGCTCACCTTAAAAACTCCTGTGGTAGAGAGTTTAACGCACAACAGCCTCGGCCCAGGCTGAGCCGTGGCCTCGGGCAGCTCCCTTCCTCCCCTCCCGGTCTGGATCCCCACCCCTGCCGCTCCCGCTCGCTGTTCTGTGCAGCACAACGTGGTTTCAGGGCTTGTCAAAAGAACCTTTTGCGCACGCTCGCAAACTCCGTAAGCTTTGCTAACGGTCCTCCACAGCTTGCCAGCTTCGTACAGAACCAAACCTTGCAGCCACAGGTTCTGCTGCGTTTCGCACTTCCCGACGTTTAGCGGTTGGGAAGGGCCCCCGGGAGGTGGGCTCCAGCCTCCCGCTCAAAGCACGGGCGATACCGAACGCAGAGCGGATTGCTCAGGACATCGCTCGTTAGGGTCTCGAAAAACTTCCAAGGACAGAAACGGGAAATGCCTCGAAAGCTGAACAGGCCAACGCTACCCGACTGAACGCGCTCTGACAAAACGAACTGACGCAGCAAACCGCAGGAGCCAACCATCAATGCAAACGCAGACTTTGCTGCTCAGACGCAGTTACCTGCCCCCTCAGCGGTGAATTCACAGGACACGTCAAAGTCTATTTTTTCCTTCAACATTTTCCGATCTCTTATCTCTCACGTATTTCAGCTATTTCTCCCCTAAAAAAAAAGTGATCACACGCTATCAAGAATTAACCTAAACAAAACTTTAGTTTCCCTGCACGTCGCTCACTAGTGTATTTTTACGTTAGAAAAAGGCAGTGCCTAACTTTAGAATATTCTAAACTTACCCAGCGTACATCTAATCGCTCGCGCTGGGCACAAGCTCCAGCGCCATCTAATCGAGGACAGACGCCAGCGAGCAGGACAGCCTGCCGGAAGGGGCTGCTCCCAGCCAGACTCCGCATCCCCCGGTATCACAAAACACGTTCCTGCCACTTTGACTTTTGCGAAAGGATGCACTATTCGACTGAAAAAGAAAACCCCCAAGAACGACCCCAAAATTCTGATTTGTTGACAGGTATCTCAAGTTTTCATTAAAAAACCCAAACCATTAGTATACATTGGTAACAGAAACAATAAAAATACCACTACGCAGACATATACAAAAAAAAACCCTGAGGGTCACTAAATCCCAGTCACTTTGTAACAAGAGAGTTGGAAGTCAGAGGAGCTGAGTATTACACAAACAGTGCGGTCAGCAAAAACCCAGGGTTTGATTATTTTTTTAAACGCTTCTTTTGTTGTTTTCAATGCACTAAGGCACCAGGAAGTCACAGTTAGGCAAGTTAAGATTTTCCATGCAACATTCCAACCCGACACACTTACCACATATTAAACGGACACGAGTACAGGATCGGAGTGCAACAGCTCGAGGACAGCACTCTGGGGCCTGTCGCAGCATGGAAAGCAAGTTGGAGAAGGAAGGAGGAAGGAAGGGAGCTCTCGCTTCAGATCGGATGAGGTGTAGAAAGACTCGCTGGGGGTATTCGGAATCCGTACTGCTTGTACACAACCACCAACGCTAAAAAACACCCAAACCCCAACCAGTTTGACACTTGAAGTCACGTCCCTTTGAAGCCTTGGTCCTCCATCGCTTCAGAACTACGTTTAAAAAGGCAACTTTCTTTCACCTCCTAAAAACATCTGAAATATTTCAAAGGCTTCCATGACCAACGGGCTCATTTTTAAACACACGGAGGGAACAAAGACGGGGGTTTACAACAGGAAGGAACTGCCAACTCTCTTTAATGGTACATCACTCCGTCTAGCAGAGAAGTCAGCAAAGCTCAAACCTTGCCGCATCCATCCAGAATTATACAGCATTTTACAACTTTAAAGCACTGTACAAACATTAGCGCAAGGTCGCGGCTCTCAGGCTTTGCTAAACACACACATTGGTCACACTTCACCACCAGCTGCATGCCCGTTTCCTCTTTTGGCATCTCAGAGCTCTTCAAAGGATTCTTCGGTTTCACCTTCAGATAATCCCCGCGAGGCTGACGCTAACACGGCGTCTTCAGTCAACGTCTCGCGCTTTGCACAAAAGCACTTTCTGACAGCGTAACTCTGGGAGGAGTCCTCTTGCAATCGCCAGGAAATCACACGGGAACCCAGGTATATTTTATGTTCACCAACACAGTTGGCATTTTCAACGACATTCCAGTAATTTGGAGGTTACTGCCATAGCAAAAAGGTAATGTTTTTTTGAGGCAGATACAAAGTTCTAAACTACTCAGTGTTAAGTTAAATTCACTCACTGCATCAGAAACTCTGTGCCTAACGTACATTTAAAAACGCAATGTGGGCTGTGCCCGGCTCTTCCTAAGGTTCTGCCTCGCAACACACGGACGTCAGCAACGGTTTGTCTCCCTTCGCGTTCGCTTCGGCCCCAAGCCTGGCGTCCCCAGGCTGGACAGGGATGCCGTGGAGATGGGGACAGCAGAAACCCTCAAAGCTCACGGCCGCTACAGCCACTCTGCACAAGGCTTATCCAGGATCTCTAGGAAAATGTTGGTGAGATTTCTTGGATTGGTGTTTAGGATTTGTGAAGGAGGAAAAAACATAGCTATAAACGCGACAATTGAAACTAACACAGTGTGAAGTCAGCTTCTTACGTCAAAGCAGACAAGACATCGTTACTAAGCTACACCTTTCCTGTCCCCTTCAGGTGACGGTGCTCAATTCCTTTCAGTCTCTGAACCTCTGAATCCACCTCGACGACTTACAGGTCTCCCTGTTGGCTCTTACTGAAGAGTCAGTGAAAGGTCACAGGCAACAGGCACTGAACTGTCACAGTCCCAAAGAGATTGGTCTTCATCAGAGACCACGGAAGCTCACGTTTTGGTCAACTCCAAGTCCTTGACTCCATTCCAGCCATGCCAGTGTCGCAGGAAAATACAACGTACCATTGTTCAGAGCCGGCAGTCGAGACAGAGAACTAGATCGAGCTGCCAAGGTGCTCCCAGACTTATCCAGCCAAGCGCTGCCTGCAGGGTGCCTACCCAACTCCACGCCATCAGCTGTTGCTTAAATACACTGTCGATCAAATACTCAGAACAGGATAAGAGTATCCTTTTATTCCAACGGAGAAGTTGCACACATCAGTCCGTTCAAGACCAAGAGACGGTTAGAATTTAAGAGCAACAAAAGCAACACACCTTTCGCTTGAATTCTCCATGACCACTGATGCATGAGATAATGTAGGCTGCCAAACGGCCGTGGCCCTTACAGAACAGACCAGAAGAACACAACTGATAGATCAAGTTGACAATATGTTTGCTAAGATCAACACAACCCTAAATGGCACCCGTGATTTTTTTTTTTAGTGCAGTGCCGGTTTCAGAATATTTGAGAAAAATAGTGAGGCCCCACAATTATGGCCAGACTGGGCATCCAAAGAAGAGTTAACCACTTGTAATAAGTCAACGGGTATACGAATGGGAAAGCCTATGCCACTGAAGGGTTCTGTAACAACCCACGTCTCCCACCCAGGCTCCCATAGCTAGATCTGGTTTAGGTAACAGATTCAACAAAACCTGTGAAAGTGACGGTGGATATTTTTAGAAAGGAGGAACTAAGGTTATACTACATCGTTTACTGACTTGTTCCACCACCGCTTGGTAAGTTTTACGGCATAAATAAAAAATGGAGAGGGGGAAAAAAAAATAAATACATTGGCTCCTATGAAGTCAGAAGTGGTTTGGGCTGCATAGTGGAGGGGTGAGAGATGGGGGCAAAATTTACACACTTTGAGACAAAACAGGAAGCGCCTGCAAAGGAGTAGAGGAGAAAGCCAAGAGTTTAAGTGTCCTCGTTCATATCCTGGCTGTCTGTCCGAGCGATTTTCCGTGGTGGCGCCGAATTCTCACCTTCTATTTCCACTTGCTCTTGATCTCTCTTCTTTGCTGCATTCTGTTGGAACAGAGAAAGCCACAGTGAAACTCTCCAAAGCCATACATTCCGGCAGGAGTTAGCGTCAGGAGAACAAGGTTTTGTTTGTAAAAGTCTCTGGATGGAACATCGTGCTGCGATGAGCAGGCACACTGGAACAAGCACTGAAGAGGATTCTGCCCGAAGCCAAAAGGTGCTCCTTCTAGATTGTTCCTCAAATCTGAGGGTGGGACTAAACCACCATCGATCTCGGCACCTTTTATTTATAGATCTTCGATACTGCATAAACATGAGTAAGATCCTCTTTCTCAGTGCTCTGAGTCAGTCCCTGAACTTAGCAAAATCTCCCAAAGCCTTCTGTCGCATACAAATCCTTTCTTTTCAGCTTCAAGTTTCCTTATAATTTTACCCCCTCCACCTTCTTCCGCAGCCACGATTACACTCACTGCTTCGACGTCTCCTAAGTCATCGCCTTGTTCTGAGTACTCCCAACCCAGGTATCTTAGCTTCCTAGTCTAGGATGCTAGTTAGAGCACACCAATTTGTGTGTTCCTCATACGAGAGCTCAGATTTTGTACCCAAGGCACTTACACAGCCTCATTAGTGCATTCGCATTCCGCACAAGCTCATCCATCTTCTCCTAACAGCCCTGGGAGGTAAAAGCCGCCCTACCCTAGCTGTAAAGTAGATGCCGAGGCACAGGGAGACCAATTTGCCAAGATCACAAAGGAAAACTGCAGTAAGTGGGAGCTGTAACTGCAGTCCCCCAAGTTCTAGCCTAAACACGAGAGTCCCTCACATTGGAAGAAAACATCTTTTGAAAAGAAGCGCTGTGCACAGGCAGAGCCTCCTTGCACTATCTTTTGCTGAAGTGCAGTTCACAAGGACTGGATTGCTTTCTTTTAACGAATCTTCAATATTTGGATTGTGAGCAATACTTTGCTCAATCAGTCCGAGTCAGCAAATCAAGACAAAATGTTAATAAGAAGAAAACACAACCATACCTTTTTGTCCCACTGCTGATGTAAGTAACGCAAAAGTATATTTGTCTTTTCTGTTACTATGACTGCCAGAAAAAAAAGAGAGAGAAACATACCGAGGTCATTTAAAAACGACTTTTAAAACAGCGCAGCAATCACCACACTACGTCACGTACCACGCACGGTCCTTTTTAATAAAGCGACAGTATGCAGGAGCACCGGTCACTTTTTAAGGACAGAGGAAAAGCACAAACCCCAATAACTAGGCGTACGCTGCTAATCGCTGTGGTGACAGTTCAGTAACACCACCTGATCTGAAGTTTAAAATAAGGCAGATTATGTGTACGCCAGATTTTTCATATTAGAAGAGACTAAAGCTATTAAAAACTCAGACGTTAGTGGGGCAGACTTACTTTGTTCAGATGGATATTCTCTTGTGGGAAGATATACTGATGGTCTTCTATTCTATAGAAGAATTAGAACAGTTACAGAACAAAGACAGCGAAAAGGGGATTTTTAACCCAAGCACAGCTAAACCAACCAAAAGGCTCTCATTAACGCAGGGTAGGAATGCGTTGTGACATTCTGCCGTCACACGACACTGTGCGGCTACAGCTTTTTAAAACACACGTATAAAGAAGGAGGTCCGTTTTTCAGGGCATATATATAAAGCAAGCACCACAGATGTGGTTCGGCTGACGCGAGGACGCGTTCCTCACCAAAGCAAGCAGGAAGTTTTCCTTGCCAATCTCAGCTCGTGAACTATCAGCTGTGATCGTACGTGTTTTTTAAGAAAAAAAATACTCGTTTCAAGTTTATCTCACTCTAGCATCCTTTGAGCGGTGCAAGAAAACCTTCCCCAGAGCGCCGGGATGCGGCAATACTTACCGATGCTTTACATACAGAGTCCGCGTGGAATCTGCTGAAGTTGCTTTTGTTGTAGACCGGTAATCCTTTCAAAAAGTCTGCCTAAAAAGACAGTGAATACAAACAAAGAAGTAGGTGAGGAATGAAAGAATGATATTCTGGTTGCTGTTTGCTCAGGTCATTAAGGTAAACAACTGCAGGAGCTGAAGGATGCTGGCGAGATGGTCGGTGGATACCGAAACACACCCAAAGCTGGTTTTGTAAAGCAAGCCACGCCCCGGCTTCTGTATTTGGCTCGTTACATCCCCAAAACTCCGTAATTCAGTCAGAGAGCTGCTAATTAAATATCTTTTGGCGATTGAAAGGAGGTATGTGTCCACCTGGGTGAGCTCCGACCGCAGGAAGAGTTGCGCCACACGAACACCACTGATGCAGCAGACCAGAACTTGCGGTAATTCACCAGCACAAACCACGAGATCACATGAGAAACTCGGCCACAGCTACGCTGATGCCTGAGGTCCTTGAACATTACACCACATCAAACCAGTTGCTCTTTTGCTTTCCCAGTTAACCTTCATTGTCACGGACCAAGGCCGGCTCCACAGAGCGGCGAAAGCCTGCGCGGCCTCAAAAGCCCAATCCTTATCGCACGCTTATCAGCCTGGCCCAACTTTTTCTCTTTTTTGAGGGATCACGCCCCTGCGCGCATCAAGGCTACCAAAAAAATACCACCACCACCAAGTCTTGATGGAAGCAGTCAGATCGCCACTCCCGACAAAACCGTTGCTCGCACAGGCCAGCAAAGCTGTTTGCTAAGAGCCGTGGGAACCCTGCAGAGCCCTCTCACTTTAATTAAGCCGCAGCAGCGTGAAACAGGAATTTCCTTCTCCGAAGTGAAAAAGGAGGGTGGGAGGAGAACATTACAGGGTCAGGAGAAAACCGAGCTTAAAAGTGCGCTGGAGCCTCTCTACTCGTAGCAGAGACAAAGGAAGATAGATGCCCAGCAATGTCTTTAAAGTAAAGAGAAAATGGGTGATAAATGTAACATGTACCTGTCCGAGAAGCAGAGGAGAGAGGCCCTGAGACGGCACCTTCTAACTCATCAGACCAGCCACCTGTGTCACAAAGACGCTTGCTTAAAGATCCAAAGCCTGTCACGCTGAACGCTAGAGGATGCTACTCCAGTACATGCATCACCCTCCTTACAAGCAACTTTAAAAGGACAGTAAAGCAGGAGATGATAAGTCGTTTAATTTCAGTGTTAGAAGCAACAAATAAAAAGACGCTACTGCTACAGAACTGCTAGGCTGGAAGACACCGTTTTCATTTCAATAGAAGCCATTATTTTTATTAACGCTGCATCTTTAATTCAGGACAAAGCGCTATAATTAGCCAAACCAGAAAATATCATTCATAGTTCTGTTCTTAAAAAGAACTCTACTGACACGCTAGCTTCCGCGTTCAACCCTTCCTATGTGCCTGGCTGTAGAAACAACCTTGTTAAACCCCTGCACTTTGGGTTCAAACACCTAATTTCAAATTTCTCTTGCCCATCTTAACCCCTCCCCGGGACCAACACTATTTCCTGGTGCCTTCACTGCCTTCTGTCGCGAGTTCTCCAGCACAGGGCCCATCACTCGCTCATGTGCGTAACGTCCGTACTGCGGCTGAGCTCAGGAATCAAGGCAGGATCTTCTGGCTCTGCCCTAACAGAAAAGCCCTCGGCTTTGGACCGCGTTGTGCTCTCAGCTCACCGCTTCCCACGCCTGCCCCGATGGACTTCTCTGTTCATCTGTTCTCGCCGACATTCACAGTCGGCACCGGTTAGCAAACACGTATGCTACCTGAGGACTCCCAGGCTGAAACGGGCTGGGAACCCTTTAACCACTTCTAAAGGCACAGATGGACACAGTTTTCTTCCTCATAGGCCTGATTTAAGAATTACCAATTATATTGCTCTGTTTAGGAGGACTGGGGCTCTTTAAAAACATCCCGTTACATTTCAAAGCACCTCACCTTCCCATGGCATTAAATTTGCAGGCTTTTTATGCCAAAGCAACCTGCTCCACTACACCAGCCCAATCCAGAGAGTCAGACACGTCCTTGATTTCCTTTACCAGAGGAAAAGCCTGACAACGACTTGGGTTTTTTACCACTCATAACAATGGAAAATAACTGCTCCTATTTAGGAGCAGACACCTTCAAGTACCTCTCCAATACGCTACAGCTCACCCCAAGTTCCTCACTCTAGGCTATTCCCTACTTTCCAGCCAGGGATTTCGTCTGGCAGAGCCCTCGTCTCCCTGGAAAGAGGCTGGGCAAGCGGGACCACAGCTCCCACCAGGTATTCCGCAGTCTTTTGAAGGACTGTACAGCAGAGCAAGTTATGTCCAGTTAGCTGCAAAAATACTGTTAAAATTAGCAGTCTAAATGCAATTAAAATGGTCAGCGTGGGGTCTTCTTCCTCCCTCTCTACCATATAAACAGCCGAAGCAGGATATAAACCAGCTAAGCACAGACTCGCAAGCAGGAAGGTTACTACGCTCAGACAACACCTGGAGGCCTCAGCTCTAGCAGCCACGAGCGTCCCTGGCTCTCGGCCACCACCTTTCCTCTTCTCAGGCCAGCAGTCCCTCGGGTGGATCAGCTCCAGCCCCATGAGCAGCGCTCGCTGCCCAGCCAGAACTTCGCTATAGCAGAACAGCGACATCAAAATGACTGAGCATGCAAGACGGACGTTTCTCCAACCTAGGCCCCAGCCAGCACGTTCAGCGCTCATCATGGGTTCAACTGAAAGGTTTGGCTGTCGGTGACACAGACTACCCCTCTGACAACAATGACCCTGCTGGATACGCGCATGTTTCAGCGGCTACCTGCTGATACGATCTCAGAGACCACTGAAAAGGCTCCCTCAGGGGAATTGCTCAGAGTCATATTCCTGGATATTCAGAATTAGACAATTCTCCAAGTGCAATGATCCTTATCTGCTCCAAGGGCACCAGGTAAATAAGCCCCAGGAGGTCAGTGCCATGTTTACACACCTACCGCACACCGAGTCATACCTCCCGTCCAGCGTCACATGGGGAAACGCTCCCCCTGCGTGCCTTCTGCCACTCTTTAACCAAAGAAAGCGCGCCCCAGCCAAGCTAGCGAAGCTGACGGAGCGTCCCGCATGGAAGTGAAAAACCGGGACCCGAAGCGAGCAGATGCCTCGTTTCCTTTTGGGAAAGGCAAACTCAAAAAACCAACAAAACAACGGCGATTATGCAACCTCAGAAGACAACACTGGCTCCTTCTACAATCTGGGAAGTGAGGCAGAGATGCATCTACTGTTCCTGTGTCAACAGGGGTGCTCAGCTTCCTAGGAAGACGACAGTCCTCATCTAAAAGCAGAAAAAACCCCATACATATGTGCCCCATTCTCAGCTTTGGAAAGGAGCTGCAGTAACAACGCTCAGCAACACGAGGCCCAGCATACAGATGCTGAAAGCAGGGCTCTGTCTGCGCACGATGCATGTGGGTTAGAGGAAAACCACTAACGCAGGCCTGGGAACGGACACGGTAGGCCTCTACATGGAGGCCACAGGGACACCACTGTTTTCCCCTTAGTTACTGAGCTTGTGAAGGGGCAGAAGGAAATCTCTCTTTCTCCAAAAATTATTACATCGCTATAAAGGGAGGGAGACAGACTGGAAGCCTCTTGGCTACGAGAGCCATTCCCAAGCACACAGGCACCAGACCAAGTGCCTGTTGCTGCTCAGGGGGTACAGAAAGGACCAAACAACCTCTGCAGCCCCCAGCCCCCCCTGCCCTGTATCCCCCATCCCTGGGGACAGGGGAGCACCCCGCACCTCAGAGGTGCTCCAATTTCCCCCTTCTGCCCCCCAGCCTTTGGGGCGGAGGAAATACCCCGCACCCCTGCAGCGCCCCAGCTGCTGCCAGCCCCCCATCCCTGAGGGTGGGGAACACCCCACGCCCTGCGGGAGCCCCTGCCCACCAGCCGTGGTGGGGAATAGCCCGTAGCATGAAGTACCACAGCCCCCCTAGGCACTAGAAAGGGGCACCCCCCCAAGCCTGGGGTGTCCCAGCCCTCCCCCCACCCCCAGAAAAAGTGACCCCCCCCAGGCCGGGGTGTCCAGCCCCCCCCAACCCAGAGAAGGGGAGAACCCCCCAGCCCGGGGTGTCCCAGCCCCCCCCACCCCAGAGAAGGGGAGGACCCCCCAGCTCAGGGGGTCCCAGCCCCCCCCCACCCCAGAGAAGGGGAGAACCCCCCAGCTCAGGGGGTCCCAGCCCCCCCCCACCCCAGAGAAGGGGAGAACCCCCCAGC
>VZSC01015443.1:28082-49177 GCA_013398225.1 Steatornis caripensis
GGCCCCGCCGCCCTCGCAGCACCGCGCCGGGGGCGCCGCCATTTCGGGCGGGGGGCGCGAGCCACCTACCATCTTCGCCGCCGCCAGCCGTGAGGAGCCGCCCCTCCCCCGCCGCCGCCGCGCCTCAACCCGCCTACTGCCTCCGCCACCCGCCCCGCGCGCCCCTATTGGGCCGCGCCCCTCCGCTCTCGTCCCCTATTGGGCGCCGCGCCCGTCACTCAGCGCGGCGCTGAGGAGCGTGGGGTCCGGTTGAGACAGGAAATGCCCGCTCGGAAGGGCCGCGGTGGGTGGGTGCAGGGCGGGAGGACCCGGATGTGGCGCCGGCCGCGGGGCACGCTGGGAGTTGTGGTCCGTGCCCCACTGCCCTTGACCCCGCTAATGAAGGCGCTGTTCATTCCCCAGCAGCGATGAGGCAGTTAATTAGCAGCGCTGGGAGAAGGGCGGCCGGGAGAAGGCAATCCCAGCCCTGGGCGGCAGCCACGGGCCAGGACCCCCACCCCAAAGCACCTCAGGGGGACGGAGGGGTGGGCAGACACTGCTGACGCAGCTGGCGCGAACTAAAAACCGAACTCAAACTAAAAAAGTTCCCTCAACGCTAATCCCGCGCTCGCACCGTCCTCCCGAAGGCTCCCCAGCAGCCACGACCCAGCCCGCTCCCCCCACCCCTGTTCGCCTCGCATCAACCATCAGCACAGGAAGCTCACAGCGCGTCGCGGGGCTTTAATCACAGCGCGCACACGAGTTTATCACTGAACCGCGCAGATCAGGCGGCGACAGCGCCGCAATTTAAAAAGCGGCCGTCAAACGGAGCCCTCGGAAAGACGCTCCCGGGCCAGCACGGCTCCTCGGGGGCAGCCCCTCGCTGCTGCTCGGCATCGTCTCCCTCAGGCCGGGGTCACTCCAACGCCGCCGCAGCTCTCGGACCTGATCCGGACTCGCGCCGCATCCCATCGGCGTCGCCGGCGGAGCCCTCAGTGGCTCAGAGACTTCCTGCCCTTCAGCATGCGCCGCAGGATCACCTCGATGCCGCCCGGCGTGCTGATGCGTTTGATCCAGCCGTGGGTCCGTTTGCGCTTGCGGTTGTTGGGCTGATACTCGTTCCCGCGCGCTTTGGCGCGGATCTGTTGGTGGCTCCAGGGAGGCGCCGGGCCGGGCCAGGCGCCCGCGGGCTTCAAGGAGAGACGGCTCCCGAGAGGTGGCTGCAGGGAGCTGGAGAAGAGCGAGGCGGTGCGGAGCCGGAACGGGCAGGCTGCAGCTTGCCGCGGTACGAAGAGCCTTGGGGGGGGGGAAAGGGAAAACAAAACCCCGAGAAGTGAGAAGCGAGAGCGCTGCGGCGCCGCGCGGACGGGGAAAACAGCGGGCGTTGCTCCAGCAGCGACCCCGCCGCGGCCCAGGGCCCGCTCGCCCCGCGCTGCGCCCCCCTCCCGGGGTTAACCCCACACCCTGCGCCCGCCGCCGTCACCTGCCGCCGACCGCCCGCGGCCAGAGCCGCCCCAGCGCCGCCATGGCCCTGGGCCCGTCCTGACAACACCGTCCTCCCAACACCGCCGCCCCCTATTGGCTCCCTGCGCTCCGCCAATCACGGCCGGCGAGGAACGCGCATGCGTGCGAGCCGTGCGACGCGGCGCGCCGCAAGGGCCGATGGGGCTTGTAGTCCTGGAGAGGGCCGGACCCGCCTCGCTGTTACCATGGCAACGGGCGTGGGGTACGGCCTGGGCCNGTCAAACGGAGCCCTCGGAAAGACGCTCCCGGGCCAGCACGGCTCCTCGGGGGCAGCCCCTCGCTGCTGCTCGGCATCGTCTCCCTCAGGCCGGGGTCACTCCAACGCCGCCGCAGCTCTCGGACCTGATCCGGACTCGCGCCGCATCCCATCGGCGTCGCCGGCGGAGCCCTCAGTGGCTCAGAGACTTCCTGCCCTTCAGCATGCGCCGCAGGATCACCTCGATGCCGCCCGGCGTGCTGATGCGTTTGATCCAGCCGTGGGTCCGTTTGCGCTTGCGGTTGTTGGGCTGATACTCGTTCCCGCGCGCTTTGGCGCGGATCTGTTGGTGGCTCCAGGGAGGCGCCGGGCCGGGCCAGGCGCCCGCGGGCTTCAAGGAGAGACGGCTCCCGAGAGGTGGCTGCAGGGAGCTGGAGAAGAGCGAGGCGGTGCGGAGCCGGAACGGGCAGGCTGCAGCTTGCCGCGGTACGAAAAGCCTTGGGGGGGGGGAAAGGGAAAACAAAACCCCGAGAAGTGAGAAGCGAGAGCGCTGCGGCGCCGCGCGGACGGGGAAAACAGCGGGCGTTGCTCCAGCAGCGACCCCGCCGCGGCCCAGGGCCCGCTCGCCCCGCGCTGCGCCCCCCTCCCGGGGTTAACCCCACACCCTGCGCCCGCCGCCGTCACCTGCCGCCGACCGCCCGCGGCCAGAGCCGCCCCAGCGCCGCCATGGCCCTGGGCCCGTCCTGACAACACCGTCCTCCCAACACCGCCGCCCCCTATTGGCTCCCTGCGCTCCGCCAATCACGGCCGGCGAGGAACGCGCATGCGTGCGAGCCGTGCGACGCGGCGCGCCGCAAGGGCCGATGGGGCTTGTAGTCCTGGAGAGGGCCGGACCCGCCTCGCTGTTACCATGGCAACGGGCGTGGGGTACGGCCTGGGCCCCCCGGGCTCGCGAAGCGCCGGGGCCTCATTCGGCGGGGGCAGGGCTCGTCCCTGTCACAGCCACCGGCAGCGCAAAAAACGCCTCAAAAGGCCGNGTCGCCGGCGGAGCCCTCAGTGGCTCAGAGACTTCCTGCCCTTCAGCATGCGCCGCAGGATCACCTCGATGCCGCCCGGCGTGCTGATGCGTTTGATCCAGCCGTGGGTCCGTTTGCGCTTGCGGTTGTTGGGCTGATACTCGTTCCCGCGCGCTTTGGCGCGGATCTGTTGGTGGCTCCAGGGAGGCGCCGGGCCGGGCCAGGCGCCCGCGGGCTTCAAGGAGAGACGGCTCCCGAGAGGTGGCTGCAGGGAGCTGGAGAAGAGCGAGGCGGTGCGGAGCCGGAACGGGCAGGCTGCAGCTTGCCGCGGTACGAAAAGCCTTGGGGGGGGGGAAAGGGAAAACAAAACCCCGAGAAGTGAGAAGCGAGAGCGCTGCGGCGCCGCGCGGACGGGGAAAACAGCGGGCGTTGCTCCAGCAGCGACCCCGCCGCGGCCCAGGGCCCGCTCGCCCCGCGCTGCGCCCCCCTCCCGGGGTTAACCCCACACCCTGCGCCCGCCGCCGTCACCTGCCGCCGACCGCCCGCGGCCAGAGCCGCCCCAGCGCCGCCATGGCCCTGGGCCCGTCCTGACAACACCGTCCTCCCAACACCGCCGCCCCCTATTGGCTCCCTGCGCTCCGCCAATCACGGCCGGCGAGGAACGCGCATGCGTGCGAGCCGTGCGACGCGGCGCGCCGCAAGGGCCGATGGGGCTTGTAGTCCTGGAGAGGGCCGGACCCGCCTCGCTGTTACCATGGCAACGGGCGTGGGGTACGGCCTGGGCCCCCCGGGCTCGCGAAGCGCCGGGGCCTCATTCGGCGGGGGCAGGGCTCGTCCCTGTCACAGCCACCGGCAGCGCAAAAAACGCCTCAAAAGGCCGATTTATCCCTCGCCGGGACGGTTCTGCCCGCGGCAGCTGCGGCGTTTGGGCCCCCCTGGGGCTGGAGAGCCAGGCCAGGCCCGGGCTCTGCCACCACCGGGGGCCGGCGCCGCAACCCCCGGGCCCGGCCTCGCCGCTCTCCCCCTCCGCCCGTGAGGGGTGTGCTCTGGCTGCCCCCAAAATTGTCACGGCGGTGGCAGTGGTCACCGGCACCTGTTTTTGGAAGCCCTGCCGGGCACCGCGACTGCCCTGGCAGAGGATACACCGGTGCTGGGCCCAGCACCGGCCTCCGATCGCCTCCCTCCGCTAACGTAGATACGCGTATACCCCGCAGCAGCACGCAGGGCGTGCCGAGGCACCTGCAGAAAGCTTCANCTGTTGGTGGCTCCAGGGAGGCGCCGGGCCGGGCCAGGCGCCCGCGGGCTTCAAGGAGAGACGGCTCCCGAGAGGTGGCTGCAGGGAGCTGGAGAAGAGCGAGGCGGTGCGGAGCCGGAACGGGCAGGCTGCAGCTTGCCGCGGTACGAAAAGCCTTGGGGGGGGGGAAAGGGAAAACAAAACCCCGAGAAGTGAGAAGCGAGAGCGCTGCGGCGCCGCGCGGACGGGGAAAACAGCGGGCGTTGCTCCAGCAGCGACCCCGCCGCGGCCCAGCCAGGGATTTCGTCTGGCAGAGATCGGAAGNACGCGTATACCCCGCAGCAGCACGCAGGGCGTGCCGAGGCACCTGCAGAAAGCTTCAGCTTCCGCCCGTTTCTAAGTTTTCTGCATTTTACAGAGCAGGGAAATGAGGTGTGGGAGGAGGAGGGCGGCTGGAGGGTCAGACGGGGAGGCACTGGTCACCCGGGGATCTCGGTGAGCCTCGCTGTCCGCTCNGTTAACCCCACACCCTGCGCCCGCCGCCGTCACCTGCCGCCGACCGCCCGCGGCCAGAGCCGCCCCAGCGCCGCCATGGCCCTGGGCCCGTCCTGACAACACCGTCCTCCCAACACCGCCGCCCCCTATTGGCTCCCTGCGCTCCGCCAATCACGGCCGGCGAGGAACGCGCATGCGTGCGAGCCGTGCGACGCGGCGCGCCGCAAGGGCCGATGGGGCTTGTAGTCCTGGAGAGGGCCGGACCCGCCTCGCTGTTACCATGGCAACGGGCGTGGGGTACGGCCTGGGCCCCCCGGGCTCGCGAAGCGCCGGGGCCTCATTCGGCGGGGGCAGGGCTCGTCCCTGTCACAGCCACCGGCAGCGCAAAAAACGCCTCAAAAGGCCGATTTATCCCTCGCCGGGACGGTTCTGCCCGCGGCAGCTGCGGCGTTTGGGCCCCCCTGGGGCTGGAGAGCCAGGCCAGGCCCGGGCTCTGCCACCACCGGGGGCCGGCGCCGCAACCCCCGGGCCCGGCCTCGCCGCTCTCCCCCTCCGCCCGTGAGGGGTGTGCTCTGGCTGCCCCCAAAATTGTCACGGCGGTGGCAGTGGTCACCGGCACCTGTTTTTGGAAGCCCTGCCGGGCACCGCGACTGCCCTGGCAGAGGATACACCGGTGCTGGGCCCAGCACCGGCCTCCGATCGCCTCCCTCCGCTAACGTAGATACGCGTATACCCCGCAGCAGCACGCAGGGCGTGCCGAGGCACCTGCAGAAAGCTTCAGCTTCCGCCCGTTTCTAAGTTTTCTGCATTTTACAGAGCAGGGAAATGAGGTGTGGGAGGAGGAGGGCGGCTGGAGGGTCAGACGGGGAGGCACTGGTCACCCGGGGATCTCGGTGAGCCTCGCTGTCCGCTCTGATCATCGAAAAGATCCTTCAGATCGCTTTGCCCAGCCGTATCGCCACGAGCAGGCACGAGCTCCTGGGTTTTTCTGCGCTCGTTCGGTGTGTTCCCGACACAAGCCAGCCTGTCGGGGCGAGGGGATGTGACTGCAGCCCTCCCAAACCTACGGCTGTGAAAAGAAACCCAAGAGACATCCGCGATTTTACGTTTGCCCTCCAGCCCCAGCCCCCGAGATCTGCGCAATTCGCGCTTTCGGTCACCCGTGCTGAGCTCCGACACGCTCGTGGCACGGCCGCGAGGCCTCTGGGAAGCTGCAAATACCAGAATGGTGAGAAAACGGGAAAAGGTATAAAGGAAGAGGGTAACTCATCCCATGGAAGGGGCAAAAAACCAGGGCGAATCCTCCGCTCCTGGCAGGCTCCCGGGCTGCGCTGGGTCTCGCTTTGACTGGCAACTCTCCTTGTCTGTCACGCCGAGAGCCCTCCTCTTTAGGAGGGATTTAAGGGGCTTTCGATGGCTATAGACTGCAAGGACAAACAGCACCCCCAAACCCCAGAGCTCAGGTATGAAGCTGCTCGTGGGGAGAAGATGGAAGGAGAGATTTTGGGCTGAAGCCGACGAGCTGAGGGCATCGCTCCATCCTTCCCACCAGCCAGGCAAAAAAATGTAATCGGAGGAGCTGAGAAGCCGAGCAGCCTGCCAGCGCTGGCACCCTGCATCCTGCACAGGCTCCCGCCGCCACGCGCATCTCTTCCTCTCCCCACTTTGCCTCCTGCGAGATTTAAGCCTTTCCTTTGCAGCCTCGGCTCCTGACCGTCCTTGTCAATAAATGAGGTGAGCATCCTCCTCCGTCTCTCTCCCTTTGTGCTGAGGGCTTGGAGCGCAAGACACAGGGCACGCGCTGAAGCGGAGGGGAGGAAGGTGCTCTGCACGGGGAGTAAAATGGCCAAAAGATGTGGCCTTGTTTTTTTTTTTTTTCTGAAGCTGACGATGGGAAGGGATTTGAGAGGCATTAAATGAGATTGCGGGGAGAGAAGGGGAGACAGCAGCCCCGCAGTGGCACGGCGTTGCTTGCGCTTATATAGCCCCGTTATATTCGGTGTGCTCCGAGCGCGGGGTTATAAAAAAGCTGCCCAGCGATAAAACTTAAGGGATGGCTTCTGTTGTGATGCAATTGCAGTAAATGATTGCTGGCTCTGACCGCAGACCTGCTGTTGCTATGTGCGTGTCAAATCTGCTTGGATTTTTCGCTTGGAGATCAAGGGGGCACCTGCACGCATCGCTGCCCGGCGGAGGGGGCAGGGTTTTCTTCTTCTCCTGCCTCCTTGCAATGGTTTCCTTCCAGCTTGCTGCCGGAGGAACCCCGCCGGCTTTTCTGTGGCTGTGGGGTGGGAGCGGGGAGCGATCCCCCTGGAAATCCAGGAGGTTTGGCAAACGGAGGGGGTTAAGCTGGATTTTGGTCACGGAGGTCGGGCACGGGTTTCTCCGCTGTGCGTTGCATAATCTTTTGTTTCTCAAGGTCTTCTTCCTTCCTAAAGAGAGCCGTGTGGCACGCAGCCAGCCGCGGCTCCGGGCTGCCGTACACCTTGCAGACGCTCTGCTTGCCCTGCCGCGCCGTTTCTTGACTGAACGCGATTTGTCTGCATCCTGCAGGGCCCTCGGTGAAGTCCTGACAGGGACTGGTCCTCCCCCTCCCGGGAAGGCGCAGGCTGCGGCTGCATCCCTGCCTGTGCCGAGGATTCCGGGCTGCCTCCTCGGTTTTCTGTTTGTACGACTGATAAAGCCTTCCTGGCTCCTTACTCCTGACTGTCCCGATAAAGCTGCTATAATTGCATCAGGACGGCGAAGCCAGGCATAACAGAATAAATCCAGGTGCTTGCCAGCAGCTGAAGTGGCTTTTGCACGTTCCCCCGGAGGGAAGTTGCTTTGCAGGAGCAAGACTAAGTAGCATAGACGTTTTCTTGCATGTATCTGAGACGGGTGCTTACGCGGACGTTCTCTTTGTGTGTTTTTCGGGGCTGCAGTTTCTCCAGTTTGCAGAGAGTGAATGAGTGGGGGAGGCTGGGAAGAGCGTAATAATATTTGCCCATTCCTCAGGAGTGTCGTGTGTCATCGTTAATACTCGTGAGCCCCGGAGGGAAGGGATTAGAGCTGAACAAATTATTATGGCAGGTCAGATTCTGGCTGCAGCACAGCTCGTGCTCCTCTCTGGCACCTCTCCTCCGAGGATTTGCAAGGAATTAGATGTCAAGTCTCTGCTGCTCCCTGCGAGGGTCCGGGGCTCTGTGCAGGGATGGGGACGGAGGTGCTGAGCAGTGGTGGGACTCGCTGGGTTAGGGGAAGGTTTGCAGCCGTCGGCTCCAGCACTGACTCCCACTCCCACTGCCCCTGCAGTAAACGATGCTCTCGGCTCCTTCGATGCTCTCAGCTACTTCCCGGGACCAAATGTTACCAGGACTTCTCTCTGCAGGGACGGGCTCGCTGCCGCCCTGGGGGCTGTCTCAGAGAAACGCGCCGTCCCTTCTCCTGCCCATCGTTCCAGGTTGGACAGGACGGGATGAGGATATCTTTGTCATTCCCAGCACCCTGGATGTTTGGGACATCAGCTGTCCCCAGCAACCCAGAGGGGACGGGGCCCCCACGGGACATAGGGCCAGGAGACTCTTTGGGGCAGGGGAGACCCTCTTCTCCGCAGGGATGGCAAGGGAAGAGCCAGCTTGGCCAGCCCATCCCAGCATGGCCGTGAGCGTGCCCATGCTGCGCTGTCGTGCCCTGGGGGCAGTCGTGGTGCGAGCACTGCCCTGACACACCACCCCACGGGCTGTATGGCAGCCCCACGGGCTCTGTGTCAGCCCCATGGACTGTACGCCAGCCCCAAGGGCTCCGTGTCAGCCCCACGGGCTGTATGCCAGCCCCACAGGCTCCGTGTCAGCCCCGCATAGCTGCCTGTCACGTTACCCCATCGGGCTTTCCACCTCCACCCTGCCATGTCGCATCTCGTCCCATTTTTCTCCAGCCGTGACACGGTGCCATCGAGTTGTGTAAAACCTGAGGCGCTGCAGCCCAAAGTAGGTCAGTAAGTTGTTTTTCCCCAGCTGGGTTGTTCATCATGGCAGCGGGAAGGGTGAAGCTGAGGGGCTCCGCATGGGTGCTCTGGGACGAGGGCTGGGCCTGGGCAATAAATCATCCTCCCGGGATTAATCCCCAGCATCCCTGGAGCATCCCCTCTCTGCTGGGACCAGTTTCCTGGGGGCAGCTGTGATCTGGTGGGGGGGGGACCGGGACGGTGGTATCAGCTCCGGGTGATGCCGTCCGCCTTCCCAAGCCCGCACCGCGTCCTCAGCTTCGCAGGACACGGGGGCCGACGGCAGGTTCACGCTGCGCCTGACTCATTGTTGTGCCTGGCCTTATGTAACCAGTGCCGAAATCTCGCTGTCTGCTCAGGGGGGTGGTGGAAGGGAGCCGGCGTGGAGCGGGGAGCAGGGAAGCAGCTCATCGCCATGGTTACCAGCATCTTTGCAAAGTTCTTCGCATCCATCTGGTTTCATTTTCAGCCCTTTTCATCTCGCGGAGGGAACATCCCTTGATGCTTCTGGCTGCATCAGCCACGGCAGACGGCGTGGTGGGGTAGAGGAGGCGTGTGGGAGGTGGGAGACGGGCACGCTTTGCCTCCCAGCCCCCAAGACAGAGCCTGATGGCGAACCGAGTCGTTTAACCTCCTGCCCCTCCACTTCCCACCTAGCCACCGAATGGCTCAACCGGGGTGCGCTCTCTGATGGGATTCGGGTGGTGCGATACCCGGCAGGACCGCCACGTCCCGGACCACACGCTCCAGCCCAGGCGCATCCGAGCGGAGACGTCTCCGCTCGGGGAGCCAGGCCCTGCCCTGCTGAGTACCCCCTCTCGCAGCAGGATCTGGGCTCGTACCCAGAGCCGAGGATGCTGGATGGCGGCTCCGTGGCCTGAGCCTGGGCTCCTGGATCTGCCTGCAGAGCTCCTGACCACCAGAGCCTTCCAGCAAATCAATTCTGGAAATGAACAGGACGGACTAATTGCATTAGCCCTGAGAAGTTAAGCAATGCCGAGGTGGTTTGGCCAGGAGTCCTGTTCATAATCCATCCAGAGATCATTAGTACCTCGTGAAATGGAGGCACAGCGTAAGGCAGGCTTTATGGAAATCATGTCCAGGTCCCACAGGCCGAGCCCAGGGGAACCGTACCCGGTGCAGGTGCAGGATGCGGCCTGCCAGCCGTGGGCAGAGCTTGCAGTCGTGCCCGGGGGGACCGCGAGGCCCAGGGCCTGCCTAGTTTCTCCTCTTGCCGTCTCTGTTCAGCATTACCAGCTCAGAGCTGCTCCGGGATCAAGAGCAGCCCAAACCTGGCACCAAGCTGGTGCTCCAAAGCACGGCGAGAGCAGCGGCGTGTCCGTCCCAGCGCAAAGGCAGCTGGGCACCTTCCAGCCAAGGCTCCAGCCAGTCTGGTGCCCAGCTCCTCGGGCTCACCCCCCATCTGGAAGTGTGGCTCAGCAGAGCAGACTGTGCCCTTGCCAGCGAGGTCTGGATTTGGCAGCTCCTTCCCAGGACTCTCAGACCTCCTGCTCTTGCTCATCAGCTTGGATGGGTCCATCCCTGCAGAAGAAATGGGAGCCCGGCGGGTGACGCAGCTGTTTCGCGCAGTGCTCAGCCAGGCTGCGGATCCTGCATGGATGCGCTCGTGTCCAGAAGAGAGATCGTTGATGCAAGGCACCAAACCACAGAGAGCTGGGACTGCGGTGCTGTGGTGGGGGGAGCCCCCGGGGAGCCCCCGGTCCGGCGGGAAGGAGAAGGAGCACCTGGGACCAGCACTGCTGCATTTCCAGTCCTTACAGTTCAGCACCCAGAGCCTTACGCGGCGTTTGCGTGGCATCGGGCCACTGTCCCCGGCAGAGCCAGGCGAGAATGAAACGCTGGCTGCTGTCCCGAGAGCTGGCGGTGCTCCCCAGATAAGCCGCTCCGGCTTTGCCAAAGGAACCGTTACCCAGATTGCCTGCCTGGAGCAAACAGGCTGGTTCTTCCTGGGGAAACCCGTGAGCCGCGTGTTGGGCTGGGGCCGGAGCGCGCAGGCTCCTCGTGGGCTGGCAGCTTTCGGCAGAGCCCGTCCAGTCGCCGGGATTGTGCCGGGGCCAGGCTGGGTGTGTTGGGATCCGTGGGGTCTCTGAGGAGGGCACGGTGTTCGCTCCCCAAATGTAGTGAACCATAAAAGCCTGCGCTCCCAGCCTGCCTCCGTCCCTTGCGTCTGCCGGCAAAGCGCCCAGAATCCTGCCGGGAGCACTTGAAGGGATTGTTTGGGGGCTAAGTGGGCTGCTCCTGACAGCGTTACTGGGATTTAGATGTTTAATTCACCCCTGGGATCGAGCTTTTCCTTCTCCTCCCCTCCGTGGGGGTCGTGGTCAGTACCCACAGCCAGCGCTCGAGGGGCAGCCGGTGCCCCCTCCTGCAGGGACAGCCCCCCTGCGCAGCGCCCGCTCCGTCTCTCTTTGCCCAACAGCATCAATAATTCACCGTGTTTATCTTCATCAATAATAAACGCGTATCAGGCTGCCGGCCAGGGCAGGCAGGGACCTCCCCAGCCCCCTCCACAGCCACCCTCAGCACCACCGGGACGGCATCGCGCTCCAGTCCCGGCACCAAACGCCCCTGGTGCCTTCAGCCTTTCCTACCTCGCATCTGCCTTTGCCCAGGTCTGGCTTCGCTCTCGGCCAGGCTCAGCGGTCCTCGCACCTGCAGCCCCCTCCCAAAGCCACCCGGGCACATCCGGAAGAGCAAATGACAAGGAATGGGCCTTGGGGACAGCAAGGACAGCACCGCGTCCTCCCAGCCTGCGCGGTGCCGGCTGGGGACGTGGCGAGGGGGTTTCGCGCCCTCCCAGCCGGGTGCTGGGTCGCTGCCTCCCTCCCCGGTTCTCCTGCCTCATTATTTTCAGCTGTGGTTTGCGGAGTGACTGTAATTAAAACCTTCATCTCCAGCCCCTGTAATTTCCATCTCTCGCCGTTTGTATTGGTGGTTTAGGCTGGAGATACATATATATATTTAATTGGTATAAATAATGCATTTTCATAGGCGCGCCTTCCCTTAGCCCCGTATTTGGTGCCAGAAATAGCATTTTCGTTTGGAACGGGCTTTTCTTTGCACGTACCTTCCCTCGGCCAGAGCAGATCCCTCCTCAGAGGCCCGCAGCTGCGTGCCAGGGACTGCGTGCGTTCGCAGCCGCTGCAGTTCAGCTCCGCCGGGCCGGCGGCTCGGTGACAGGGACGTGGCCCAGACAAAGCTGGCCGGGGCGTGCTGGGCCCATCTTTGATGAGAAACAGATCCCCGTTTGCTGGTGGCTGAGGAGGGCTGTGCATTCGGGGAGCACCACGTTCACCCCCCACGCCCCGATGCATCGCCGGAGGCACGGTCTGCCCTGCCTTGTGCTGCTGTGGGAGCTGACAGCAAAGCAGGGGCCGGGGGTACTAGGCTGTGCCCGGTCTCCTGCGCCGCAGCCAGGACCCCCAGCAGGTCCCCGCTGGGTGCTGGAGCTCGTGACTAACCCCCCTCCCTCTGCCCCCTCCTCTTGCCTTCATTGCAGGCAGCATAATGCTGAACAGCATCACCGATGGGCTCCTGTGCTGCCTGATGGGCAAGACGACAAACGCCGTGGGGCCGCTGGACAACGTTGAGTCCAGCAACGGCTACAACTTCATGGAGGTGAAGCCAGGGAGGATCCTGCGGGTCAAGCACAGCATGCCCAACCGCCCGGCCCCGGAATGTCCTGAGGAGACCCAGCCCAGGGGGCCGGAGCGGGGCACGGTGCACTGCAAGCGCAAGATCACCGTTTACCGCAATGGGCAGCTGGTGATTGAGAACCTGGGGGAGGCCGTCCGCTCCGAGATCCTGCACTGCCAGAACGGCTCGGGGGAACCCAACAGCACCATGGAGCTGGAGCTCTCCGACCTGGCTGGCCAAGCTCCTGCCCAGGGTCCCGCTGGCACGCCGGCATGCGGCACACCGGGAAGCAGCACGCGGGAGGCAGCCGCTGCCCCCGGCAAGCGTCGGAAGCGTAAACCCAAGAAAGTCGTCAATATTGACTGCAAGAAGCAGATCACGAGCTGCAAAGGGACGCACAGCGACGTGGTCCTCTTCTTCATCCACGGCGTGGGCGGCTCGCTGGACATCTGGAAGGAGCAGCTGGACTTCTTTACCAAGCTGGGCTACGAAGTGGTGGCTCCCGACCTGGCTGGCCACGGCTGCAGCTCGGCTCCCCAAATCGCCGCCGCGTACACCTTCTACGCGCTGGCGGAGGACATGAGGGCCGTCTTCAAGCGCTACGCAAAGAAGAGGAATATCCTGATAGGACACTCGTACGGGTAAGGGACCAAGGGGTCCAGGAGGGAAGGGAAGGATTTTTCCCCTCACCCAGTCCTCTCCTTGGCAGCAAATGTCCAACAAACCCTGCACTTCAGGGGCTGAGAAACAACAGGAGGGGTGGGGAGTCTCCTGTTCTGGGTTTATCCCTCAGCTCTGATCTCCTACATCCTCTTGTTGTGCATCCCCGGGACCAGCTAATCCCAGAGCCCATCCTCCAGCAGGGAAGCGGGCAGAGCACAGCCTATAAATAGACTAAGCCCAAGAAAGTCAATTACATGGAGACTAAGCAGTGCAGAGAGCAGCCCTGGGAGGAGAGGGAGCCAGAGACGGGCTCTGAGCTGGGCAGGATTAGATCAGAAGGACAAGGTTGGTCCAGGCTGGCGGGCACCCGAGCGGGTCGCTGCTTTGGCCCGCACAGGAGCGAAAGCCCAGTCTCAGCCCCTCTGCCCAGGCTCTGCGGGGCACCGGCTGCAGGGTTTGACTGGGGTTACCCTGCCCCACAAACGGGGAGCCCGGATCAAACGAGGGGGTGTAGCCTGGACTCCGGCCAGGGATCCTTGGGATCTGCCTTGGGGTACAGCATCTGCCAGCGCTGCGGGACCAGAGCGGGGCCCCCAGGCCCACCAGCTCACTCTCCCCGCAGGGTGTCCTTCTGCACCTTCCTCGCCCACGAGTACCCAGACCTGGTGCACAAGGTGATCATGATCAACGGAGGGGGCCCAACGGCGCTGGAGCCCAGCTTCTGCTCCATCTTCAACATGCCCACCTGCGTGCTGCACTGCCTGTCCCCATGCCTGGCATGGAGCTTCCTCAAGTGAGTGGCCGTCCCGGCACCGCGGCACTGGGGAGGGTTGTCCCCGGTCACCCTGGCTTCCAGCCGCCACGGGGACCCCCAGCGCGGGCAGGGACACCCCACGGTCCCGATGCCGAGGCACCACGCTGGGCTAACCCTCTGCCTGTGCCGAATCTGTCCCGCAGGGCCGGCTTCGCTCGCCAGGGTGCCAAAGAAAAGCAGCTGCTGAAGGAAGGCAACGCCTTCAACGTGTCCTCCTTCGTGCTGCGCGCCATGATGAGCGGGCAGTACTGGCCGGAGGGTGACGAGGTTTACCACGCGGAGCTGGCTGTCCCGGTGCTCCTGGTCCACGGCATGCACGACAAGTTTGTCCCAGTGGAGGAGGACCAGCGAATGGCCGAGGTAGGGAACTGAACAGAGCTGGGGGGGTGGGAGAGGGCTAGCATCCACCTGCCAGCACGTAGCGATGCGGGCAGGCGGCTCGTCCCGGCGCTGATGCCTGCCCGCTGCCACCGTCTCCCTCCAGATCCTGCTGATCGCCTTCCTGAAGGTCATCGACGAGGGCAGCCACATGGTGATGATGGAGTGTCCCGAGACGGTGAACACACTGCTCCATGAGTTTGTCCTGTGGGAGCCCGAGACGCCAGCTGAGGATGCGCAAGGGGAGAAGAAATAAGGTGGCGGGACGCGGTGACCGGGCTGCTCCGATGGGAGAGACGTTTCAGAGAGGCGAGGGGTTTGCGAGAGCGGAGGGGTGCGGCGGAGGCTGCCCTCGCCGGGAGCTCCGCCGATTTTCTTTCCCGGCCGCCTCAGAGGCTGGTGGCGGAGCGCGGAGGCTCCCCTGGGCAGGGGTGTGTGGGGCCGGCAGCGGGAACACGGCAGACCTGGTCCGCATCCCCTCGGGGATGGCATGGCAGCCGCTGGAGCGTCTTCATCCTGTTTCTTTGTAGTATTATTTTCCTCACGCAGCAACCCCCCAGGGACAGAGAGGAGGCAGCTGTGGGGAGACTGATCCCACCTGCAGCAAAAAGGGAAGAACCTGGAAGGGTTCAGCTCCGGCACCTTCCCAGCCGGGGCTGGAGGAGCTGAGCTGGGATTGCTTTAAGGGGGGGAAGCCAAAGGCTGCTCGGCCTCAGCAGCGGGATTTTTGCTGCGGGCTCTCTGAGCCCTGCAGCACCTCGCTTGAGCTGTCTGTGGGGCCGGGAGGATGCAACACCCACGCCCCGGCCTCAAGGGGCTTATTGCCAGGATCCACGCACAGGGAGTCCAGCAGCTCCTGCCTGGCCAGGAGAGGAGGACGAGGAGATGACCTGCTCCCGTGGGCATGGCCAGAAGGACCGTCAGCTCCCCTGCCACACTGGGACTGGCACTGCTGTGGCGGGGAGGACAACGCCAAACCTGAGCTCTCCCGTGGTCCCCAGTGCCATCGTCTGTGCAGTCACATCCCCAACCACCATCGCTTTAGGTACCGCAGCGCTGGCTTCTGCAGAGCCCTCTGCTTCCCTCCTGCTGCCGCATCCTCGAGATGCGCGGAGCCATCGCCACCATGCAGCGACTCCCGGAGCGTGCAATCCGCTCGCCCTTCCCGACTTCCGGCTCCTCTGCGACTCCGGGACCCACCGCCTGCTCCCGGACCACGTCCCTGCCGGGATCGCACCCGTCCCTCGTGCGCTGGGGGACCAACGATACACCGTCGCGTTTGCCACTGCGTCCGTCCTTGCCAACAACTCCTGTGTGGATCCATGGGGTCTCGGAGCAACGTGGGAGCAACAAAGCAAACCGTGACCGCCTGATCGCAACGGACAACGGCTCGTTACCTGCCAACACCATTCTGTACATAACCCACCAGTCCCATCATCTCCTCCCCTCCGTGCTTTGCATCCCGCTGCCAGGAGCCAGGCAGGACCGAGAAGGTACATGAGAAGAGTCAAGCGGGGATGCGGGCACTGACGCAGGGTGCAGGGTGCTCCCGGCTGCGCCGGGATGGGTGGGAGCCCGAGTGAGCCAGGAGGACCCTTGGCACAGCTGCTCTCCAGCCCCCTACCTGAGCACTGGGGACGGCCCTGGCCTCCCCATCACCCCAAAGAGCAGAGCCACTCCCTGCTTTGCTTCCTTCTTATTTCCCCCCCATCTAAACCAAAGAAACAACCAGTCCCGCAGAAACCTCCCCCGTGGCCCACGTCCCACCCCAACCCCCTCACCCAGAACGGGGCTTGCACCGTGACGAGGGACCCCGGTCAGCTCCAGGGGCTCCTGGTTGGGCAGGGCTGCTCCGACCGGAGCCGGCACCCACCTCCAACATGCCTTCCTGAGGCTGAGCCCACCTTCCTCTGCCCAAACTGAGCGATGAAGAAGAGGAAGGGTCCTTTGGAGCCAGCCCCGGTGTGACGAGGACCCTGTGCAATGAGTGTCCCCAGGCAGCCCTGCTCCATCTCAGCACCGGGGCAGAGCTGCCCCTCTGCTGGCGCCTGCCCCTGCCCGCTGCTGCCACAACCTGTCTCATAATGAGAATTTTAATGACCCTGGGTTCAGATCATTTCCACGAGCCTTCCCCTGCGACGCCCCTCCCGGCCTGCCCTGGCCAGGGGACACCCCGCAGCACAGCCAGGGTCTGCAAGGAGGGTGCCCAGAAATGCCACCGTACCCCGAAACGCAGCTCTGCCCCTGCCGTGACCGCCCCCCCCAGCCGGCTCCAGTGCCCGGCTGCGGGCCGCGGCTCTTCAACCTCTGTTTGCCACGGAGTCTGCGCCGCTTGTACCCACACCGCTTGTGCTAAGGCCAAGGCAAACCACGCACCGCGACCCCACCGCTGAGCCGCGCGCCGCGTTAGTGCCATTTCATACAGTAAAGCCGTGTTATATTCTCAGCCGCGTCCGACTCGACGATGGGGAGAGATGCGCCGGGCACGGGGTGGGGGCTGTCCCGGGAGCACGGCAGAGCGGGGGAGCGAAGCCAAAAATGTCACACGCAGCTTGGATTTCTCAGAAAAAAAACCCCCAAAACCCCCAAACCTGCAGTGATTTATTTAGAAAAATAGAAAAATTCTCGCCAGTGTTCACGACATAAAACCCGCGCCCAGAGCGCAGCTGCATCCTCGGCCAGGGCAGGGGGGAGGTGCAGGCAGGGGGTGCACCCCAGCACCCCAGGTTGCTCAGCGCCTGCCCTGGATGTCCGCTGGCCGGAGCTGCCGCTCGCCCTCGGCCACGAAGATGCGCATGGCCCTGTGCAGCATATGAACGCCCAGGCGCCGGCGCCGCTCCGCCGGCCAGCTCGCCGCCACGCCGTAGCAATTCCCCTTCCTCTGGTTGGTGATGGTCTGCAGCCCTGCGGGGACGGGGTCAGCACCCACAGCTCCGGCCCCGTGTCCCCCAGCAGCACCCACGGGGATGCAGGCAGCCCTGTGTCCCCCACCAGCACCCACTCCCCGGCAGCTTTTCCCGCAGGAGAGCGGGGTTTGGGGGATTGCGCCCACACCCTGCGCTGGCAACCAGGGACCCCAAAGGCTCCGCGTGCCCCAGGGTGGGCTGCACCCCGCTTTGTGTCCGCCCCCCCCCGCCGCCCCCCGATTCCTGCATGGGGTGGGAGGGAGGGATGCAGGGAGTCAGAGTGGTGGCAGAACCGATGCCGGCAGCGGGCCAAGGCAGCACCGTCTCCGCCACCCCGGCCCCACTCACCCAGAGCCTCCACGAGGCAGCCCTCCCGCGTGTAAGCCTCCGCCGGGACGGTGCCCTGGAAGCAGTGCACGGAGATGACGCCCTGCCCGCTCGCCCAGATCTCCAGGATGCGCCGCACCTTGGGGCAGCCCTGTGGGACAGCAGGCACCGTCACCGCAGCCCTGAGCCGCCCAGCGTGGCCCCCCCCATGCCGATCACAGCGGCCCCGAGCCCCCAGCCCATCCTACCTTCTGCGTGCCGGCGCGGTGCTGGCTCAGCGCCTCGGCGAGGTGGCAGTACGGCCGGGCGCGCGTCCCCTTGCCCACATAGAAGATGGCTTTGACGAAGGTCCTGAAGCACTCGGCTGGGCTCAGGCGGTGGGAGCGGAGGGGCAGGTTCTGGGTGGTCCTGGGGGTGCAGATCCCCAGCTTTGGGGCTCGACGGCTCCCAAGGGACCCTGCTCAGACCCCGCCACCGGCATGGGGGACGCAGCGTGGCCCTACCTGGGGTCGAGGAGGAGGTAGTTGAAGCTGGACTTGACCAGCCCTCCCCGCCAGCGCCGGCTCCGGTCAGGGCGGTCGAACTGCAGGGCTAGCGCCAGCTCGTCCTGGGCACAGTTGGGGACACGGCCAGTCCGCAGCGCAGCCGCCAGCTCGGGGCTCTGCCCTGGCATGGCCATGCCGCCATCAGGGACCACTGTCAGCTCCACACCCGCACCGCGAGGATCAGCCGGCCAGGCAGGGGGGCATCCCCGGGAGTCACCCGCCAGCTTCCCCCGGGGTCCCCTCGCCAGCTTCTCCAACCGCCACAGGTACACCCGCCTGGTGAGCTCCGTGACGGGCCCCGGGTCATCCCCCAGCGCCCGCAGCCGCCGGCGCAGACCTTCATCTGAGAGGGGCCGCGGTGGCGCCGTGCACGCTCGCCTGTCCTGGACCATGGTGTCCTTGGGGCTGGTGGTGGCCTCTGTGCCGGGGCTGTGCCACTCAGTGGGCGGCTGTCCCCGCTCCTCATCCTCAAGGTGCTCCTCAGAGCAGTGGGTGCTGTAGCCGGCAGGCAAGAGCAGCACAGCCGGGCTCCCCAGCTCCACCGCGGTGCTGCCTGGTGGCCGCATGGCCAAGAGATGGCTGAAGGCCCTGGGGGGCCACGGGGGCTCATGTGCCAAGGGCAAGGGCTCCTGCCACCCAGAGCCACCCTCCGGCACTCTGGGGTCGGGGCTACGTGCGGCACAGGGGGAGCCCCGAGCATCTGATGGGGGGTCCTGGGGGGGGCCGTGGTCCCCAGGGAGCAGCAGGACCGTGGGGCTGGAGTCAGGGGAGCCCTGAGCATCTGATGGGGGACCCTGAGGGGGGCCGTGGTCAACCAGCAGGACTGTGGGGCTCAAGCTGGGGGAGCTGCTTGCTCCTGGGGGCAAGCTGGGCTGGCTGGGGGCTCTGGGGAGGATCTCGGTGTCATCCAAAGAGCCTGTCCCCTCTCCGTCCCCACNCGAGAGGGGCCACGGTGGCGCCGTGCACGCTCGCCTGTCCTGGACCACGGTGTCCTTGGGGCTGGTGGTGGCCTCTGTGCGGGGGCTGTGCCGCTCGGTGGGCGGCTGTCCCCGCTCCTCATCCTCAAGGTGCTCCTCAGAGCAGTGGGTGCTGTAGCCGGCAGGCAAGAGCGGCACAGCCGGGCTCCCCAGCTCCACCGCAGTGCTGCCTGGTGGCCGCATGGCCAAGAGATGGCTGAAGGCCCTGGGGGGCCACGGGGGCTCATGTGCCAAGGGCAAGGGCTCCTGCCACCCAGAGCCACCCTCCGGCACTCTGGGGTCGGGGCTACGTGCGGCACAGGGGGAGCCCCGAGCATCTGATGGGGGGTCCTGGGGGGGGCCGTGGTCCCCAGGGAGCAGCAGGACCGTGGGGCTGGAGTCAGGGGAGCCCTGAGCATCTGATGGGGGACCCTGAGGGGGGCCGTGGTCAACCAGCAGGACTGTGGGGCTCAAGCTGGGGGAGCTGCTTGCTCCTGGGGGCAAGCTGGGCTGGCTGGGGGCTCTGGGGAGGATCTCGGTGTCATCCAAAGAGCCTGTCCCCTCTCCGTCCCCACTGGACACATCCTCACCCCGTGGGGCGATGCAGTGCGCCGAGGGGGTGGTGGGGTCCCTGGGGACACCCCGGGGTGCTCTGAGCCTGGGGGGCCTCCGGGGCATCTCCAGCATCTCGTCGAAGAGGGAGGAGGAAGAGGAGGCATTGAGCCGCGCTGCAGAGGCCTGGAGGCGGCTCTTGGTCCTGGGGGTGACGTGGCGGTACCTGGGGGGCTCCTGGCCCTGGGGGGTGACATCCCCAGCGGCGAGACTGGCTGGGCTGCGAAGGGGTCCTGGGGTGCCAGGAGGGGAGCCCTGGAGGCTGCACCCCTGGAGCCAGCCAAGCAGCTCCCCTACGTCGCCCGCGTCTAATCCATCCTCGCAGCAAGGGGCTGCCGTTGAGCCCCCCCCCAAATCCTCACCCTGCACCCGCTCCGTGTTTGGGGGGCTGGCGGGAGGCAGCTCCCAGGCAGCAGCTCTGGTCAGGGAGGGGGCTTCACCCAGCTCCGGCCCCCCAGCTGCCCCGGGCTGGGGGGAGCAGCGGTGCTGAGCCCCCAGGCACCCCCCAGCCTCGCTGGGCTCCAGGGTCTCCACAGCACTGACAAAGCACTCGCTGGCACCGCTGCTGTCCCCAGGGCTGCTGCGGTCCCAGTCCCCGGCCCCCGCCTTGAGCACCCCTGTCCCCAGGTCGGGGGCAGCCAGGGACACAGTGCCCAGTCCTGCCCAGCCCCCCGCTGGTCCCTGGGGGACGCCAGGACGGTGCTGAGCCTCAGCACCCAGGATGTGACCGTCCCCAGGGCTCTGGCGTGTCACGGAGGAGCTGCTTGGGCCACCGCAGAGCAGGGGAGCCCTGGGGGGTGCCCTGAGTCCCCCTGGGACCCTGCTGCAACGCTGAGGAGAGGGGCCGGGGCCGTCCCCAGCACCGGGCTTGGGGAGAGCCCCGGGGGGCCCCCTCGTCCTTCCCCCCGCAGGCTGGCTCGAGGGTCCCGCCCTGAGCTCGTCCCCGGCTGAGAGCAGCGTGCTGGAGGCGAGGGGCTGCGCGGGGAGAGCTGAGCCCCTGGGGTCCGTGTGGGGCCATGGGGCGAGGGAGGGGATGGCGAGGAGCGGGGGCTCTGGGGGACAGCCTGGCCAGAGCCAGGGCTCCCCCAAACCACAGCCGCCCCCCAGCTCCGGCTCCTCCAGCAGGGACCTGCGGGTGCTGCTCAGGGGCCCGGCCCCAGAACTGTCCTCGGGGCACCCGGAGGAGACGACGCTGCCTTCGGTGCCGTCCTCGGTCAGGAAGGACAGGGAGCGCCTGGGCCCCCCCGGCGCTGGGGGCAGAGACAGGAGTCAGCATCCGGCCCGGACTGAGGGCCTGGATCAGCCCCACTGCACCCCCCCCGGCCGAGGGGGCACCCCAGGACCTCACCCTCCGTGGGGGCCCAGCCCCAGGCACGCGGAGAGTCCCGCAGGATTCGCACGGGCACGCGGTTGCCCTGCTCCAGCGCCAGGTCGACGGCTCGTTTCCCACCCTGCGCGGAGGGGACGCTGCTGTCACCGCTGCCAGGGCCACCACGGCCAGGCGGGCACCCAGCACCGGCAGCACCTCCAAGGTGCCGTCGCCGCTCACCTGGGGGTCCCTGCCTTTCTTCGGCAGGAGCTCGAGGCACCCACAGCACCCCCAGGACGCGGTGACGGGCAGCGGCGGCAGCTCCCGGGCGGACCTGGAGCGGGGAGCAGGAGCAGGGCTTCGCCCCGAGCCCCCCCGCGCACCCTCAGCTCCGGCGGCAGGCCAAGGTCACGGCCATGGCCAGCACGCCAGGGTCACGGCCATCCGCTTGGGGTCACACGAGCGCCGCCAGCCCCCCGGCCAGGTGCTCCGGCATCAC
>VZSC01015443.1:99828-111511 GCA_013398225.1 Steatornis caripensis
GGAGGGGGCAACCCTGCGGCATGGGGCGCATGGGGCCGGGGGGGCTCGGCTCAGCCCAGGGACCCGGGGAGGGGAACACTCACGTGGGCTCGTTATTCCAGCATCGAGGAGCAAGGAGGGGCGCAGGCAGGAGAAGCGGCGGCGGGGGGGTTCAGCGCGTCAGTCGCAGGCAAGGGCAGGGCAGCTGCCTGCAGCCTCCCCCACCGCTGCGGCGGAGCCACGCACGCCCCACAACCTGCGGCGGGGAGGCACGAAGTGGGCCCCCCCCCACCCCTCCTCGAGAGGTCCCCGAGCTGTGTAGGAACCGCGACCCAAATCCCAGCAGGATTTTTAGCAGCAGTTTCAGGGGAGGAACCAGCCCCCACCCCAGAGCAAGCCAGGAAAAGAGAGCCCTCCCCCCCCCCTCCCGCCTTTATTCCTTCAACAAGGTAACAGCGTTTGGGGGGTTTTAATTTTTAATGGGGTTCAAACACAACATACTTCTCTCGGCAAGGGGAGACACGGGGTGCATTCCTCCCTGTCTTTACTGGCCAGGCTTGGCGGAGCAGGGTGGGGGGGTGGCAGGGGCCAGCCCAGCTCCTTCAGCGCAGAGGGGGCCGGGGAGCGCCCCGAAACGGGCTCGGGCATCACCTCCTGCAGCCCCTTCGCCACCAAAGTGCAAATGCCTGGGCAGCCTTGAGGGCTCCCGCGCCCCTCCCTGCCCGCTCGCGGGCCATCAGGCCCCGCGCTGCCCGTCCCCCGCGCGTTCGGGACGAAGCCCCTGTTTAGTACCGCCAGAAGAAAGCCCAGCCCGAGCTGCCGCCCCAGAGGAACGCCGCGGGATGCCAAGCCAGCCGTGAGTTTGTCTCGGTTTGGCAGCCCTGGTTATACAAGCGGGTAAGCACCAACGGTGACGGAGCTGCTGCCTGGTCAAGGGTTTTGACCTTAGGAAGGAATTTCACTCCCAAAAGAGACCAGGAAAGACGCGAAAGGGGAGAGGGAAGAGAGGAAAACCCAGTGCCTGCTCAAGGCGAGGGGCACGGCTCCGCTGTGGCTGGGCACTAAGCCTCTCCAGCCCTGCCCGGTGCTGCCACGGCCCTCCTGAGGGAGCTCACCGATTTCTTCTTGCCTGGGCCAGCGGACAGACCGCGGGGCTCCGGCTGCGGGGGAGCAGAGGCGGCACAGCAGGTCGGTGCCCTCAGTTGAGCAGCGGGGGAAGCCACTGAGCTGACAGTCTCACGTCCCCTTCCACGGGCCCCTTCTTTGCCTGAGCCCGGGAGCAGGCAGGGGAAGAAGCGATGGGAGAAGCAGCAGCTTCCCTTCTTGGGGTAGTTCTCGGGTAGCGCGGGGTTGCGGCCCCTCCAGGAACCCTCGTGTCCCGCCAGCAGCGTGTGAGGCTCTGGGCAAGGCCACCAGGAAAAGTCACGCAGAGAAGTGTGGCACCAGTGTCCTGCGCAGACAAGGCAGGAAGCACGCTGCGCTGTGGTATTTCTCCCATTCCTCCTTGAAGACGGAAGGTTATTTTCTCTCTTCGCCACAACACCGCGCTGACAGAGCTGCTGCTCCTGCTGTGGTTCCTCCTCCCCATCTAACGCACCGCCAGTCGAGATCAAGAGAGAGGTGGCTGGCAGCAGGCATGGCCGACAGCGATCCCAGCCTGGAATCTCTTTGGGGACATCCCAGCACCGAAGACGACACGAGCAGGTGCCTTCCTCGTGACGGTTGCAAAAATTCACCCTGCAGAGCAGGAGAGGGTGCGGCGCAGCCACGGCGGAGACGGGGATGAAAGCAGTTTGGCTCAGGTCCAGGCTTGTGAGGGGGTTAATGCACGGTGCCAGCCAGCGCATGGGGAGGTCCCTACCTCCGCAGGTGGCAGCGCTGATGTTGCACCTCGCAAGGCTGCCCGTGCTGAAGGTCTGGAAGTGAGTTAGTAGCCTTTTTTGTAAGAGAACAACCGAATTTGGAAGCGTGAAGGTAGTGTTAAGTCTGTCCGGGTCGCTCTGCGCCAGCTGCCTGAGGGGTGAACACGTCAGGGGGGACAGGCCATCAGCGAAGGCGGCAGGACGCTGCAGGGTCCCGAGGCGAGCCGTGGCCTCCTGCTTATCTTAAATCCAAGAACAGAGAAAGACAGAAAGCGGGGGCAGGGAAGGGAAACAAAAGGAGAGGAGGTTCCTTGTGTCTCCCGTTTTCACCCGAGCCGAGCCCTGGGGCTCCAGCTCACTGTCCACGGGGGATGATCAGCTCTAGTTCTACTTTTGGCTGTTGTAAGCTTTGTGCCTCTGGTTCATGGGGTTTTCCGGAGACTTCATCCACTCCTTCTTGAGGAGCTGCTTGAGCTGGGACAGGCGCATGTTGGGGTTCTCTTGCTTCAGGCGTGGCAGATTGACCTCTTCAAAAGCTGTGAAGGCAGCTTTCATCCGGCGCTCGGGGTGCCGGTCCAGATCATTGGCAACGCTGCCGGGAGGGAATTCGGAGAGAGGCACGCATCAGAGACACCTCCCTGCAGGCACCAGCCACTCGCCCCGCTCTGATCCCCTGTCAGCGCAACCAAGTGCCTACAGAACGACTTGGGTGATAGCGCAGAAAATCCCGTGACACTTCCCCTTCCCACTTCAAATACTCTCCACAGAACAACAGGGCGGGGGACGCATCCTGTTCTTGCCAGCGAGATAGAGAAGTCACACTCAAAGCATAAAGAGAAGCCAGTTCTGGGGGAGGGAGCGTCTGCACGAACTTCTCGAGAGGAAAGCTGCACCTTGAAAGGAGAGCACCGCTACGATACGGCCACGTACCTGAGGACAGCAATGGCATCTTCAATCGTCCTGGCCTCCACCGATCCTTCCTCCAGCACCCTTCTGTTGATGTTCTCTTCCAAGGGGACCTCCAAGTGAGTCTTCTCCTTCTCCACTGCACAGGGAGGAGGGAAAGGGAGAAACGTTAACGTCAAATCCAGCCTGTGCAACCCCCTCAGAAGAGGCAGGGTCTTGTCCAAAGTGCTCTGAAGGAAGCGCTGAGAAAACTCAGCCAGAGTTCAGTCCCAGTCCTGGAAGACAAGAGTGCCTGCTCTGCAGCTCTGTTTCTCTACCTCAAGGTGACAGAAGGTTTCCTTTTCCCCCATTTGGGTGTCAGACACAGACACAGCAAAGCAGGCAGCACACAACAGCTGCAGGCAGCTCTTGCTTTCCAAACACCTTGTCCTTCAGCGACAGAAGGGGAAAAAGGAACAGCCCCCCCGGCCCGCTCCCCAGCCCCCCGTGGCTGTCAGGGCCTTTCTGTGGTCAAACCTGTATCTGCATTCTCCTTCTGCTGCTGGTCTTTTCTGATCGTCTCCTCGATCTGGGCCCTGGTGACTTTGCCTGGAGTGACCTGCTTGGGTGACTTCCCTTTCAGCTTCGAGTCTTCCTCCTCCAGCAGGCGCTGCAGCTCCTTCTTGCGCTCCAGCTGCTCCAGCCGCCGCTTCTCCCTCTCTTCCTGGAAGGGAGAAAGGACCAGGTCACCTCCAACCCTTAGGCCTTCGACGACCTTCCACAGCAGCAGAGGCAGAGGGATCAAACTATCCCTTACAGCAGCAGGGAACCCCACTTGGACAGGAACAGGCACCTCACTTCTGTAGCTAATGCAGCGCCGAGCTCACCTTATCAGAAGAGACGCTGGCTGGTTCCCCCTGGCCTCCAGCAAGATAGCAAGGGCCTGGCCCGTCCCTTCAGAATAATAATTCCCCCGTCCCTGCCCCATCTGCAGCCACGCGCTGGCTCCCCGTGACATCAGTACGGCGAAACGCAACCCTGCTGTCGAGAAGGCGCAGGAGGTACCAGCCAGGACTGCTGACAATCAGATTAAATTTGCCACTTTAGTTTTAATAAGCAGTAGGAGGTCAGAAGTTCAGCAGTTGTTCAAGACAAGCCAGTCGAGAAGCTGAATTCGTCCTCAGGCCTGGCTCACGCTCTTCCTAAGAGGCAGGGCAGGTGGTTAGACTGAATCCAACACGCAACGCAGCTCTTGTGGTAATTTTCAAGTGCTTCACAAGGAGTTTAAGAGCCACTTTGCCCTCCAAGGCCCAGGGAAGAGGGTGACAAGACCACGCAACAAGCCCTTAGTGGCTTTCAGCACTTTGGCTTCAAGGTTTTTTTCCTCTTCTCCCAAAAACCTGTAAGGTCTGGCAAAAAGAAAGGAACAAGCGAACATCTCTGTCTGGGGCAGCATCACACGCTTTGTATTTGCGTTAGTTACACAGACACTTAATTATGGCTCTGATCCATTATTCACAGGGATGGCACAACGAACCGATCGAGCGTTAACTGAACGGGTCTACTCAAAGGCAGCTGCGCAGCAAAACCACGCCAGCAGTAACGCAACCTGCTGTCTTCATCGGTGTTTAAGGAGTGGGAGCAGAACTAGGTGCGTTGGGGTAGGGCCCACTGCGGAGACGGTAAGCAAGGCCAGGGTTTGAGACTCTATTAAAAGGTAAAGGTAAAAAAGGTAAAGTCACTCCATGGCTCAAGAGTTTAAAGAGAAACTCATCAAAACATGGAATCAAAGCCCACAAATGCTGAATCGAAACCTGTCCTCAGGCTGCTGCTGCTGCTTCCGTCAAGCGCAGCAAGGACTAGGCCTTTCAACCCGGCTGGCACGGGAAGGCAAGGGAAGCGAAGGAAAAGGAAGGGAAGGAAAGGAAAGAAAAGCCTCGCCTATCTCCACTCTGAGCAGCTGGGGCCAAGGATGGGAAAAAAACCACTGGAGGGATGAAGCCTTTATTACAACTGGCAGTCTTCAAATTCTTGGTCATTAAGCGCTTAATGCCAGTGCCTTGAGACACAATGCCCCGGCAACTGGACCGTGCAGGATTTCAAAGCGCAAACTCATTTATTTAAGACATCGGCTTTCCCTGCCCGCTGCTTTCCTGTCAGGCCTCTCCCTCTTCTAGTAAAGACTGAGTAAACGAATGTACTCGGTCTCTCAAATTAGGAGGGATTTTGGCCGCTCCTAGAACAGGAAGGGTGTCACAAGGGGAGGGGGCAGACTGTCTTACCCCCTAAAAATTTATTCACAGGGATATACCTGAGCAAGAGCAGCCGCAGGGGCTTTGCCCACCCTCACTCAGCACAGTGCAGGACAGCTCCAGCTCCACATGGGATCTCCGGCTTGACCACCGGCCTCTGCTTGAGCATCGGGCAGTTGTAGGGAGGAACGTGGGAGAAACTCCAAAACCGGAGAGATTAATGTGCCAAAACAGAAGGAGGGCCACCGGAATCACTGAAGGTCCAGCGGTCAGAGAGAGTAAGCTGTGTAATCAGATGTAAAGCACGTGCCAGAGAAGCAGTGCTGTGTAGCCAGGATACTGGTATCGTGCCTACAACACGGGCCAGTGCAAAGAAACTGCCCCCGCTGACTGCTCGTCCCATCTCTGAAGCTCAGAGGTGACTGAACAAGGTAACCCAGAGAAGGTGCTGGCACGGTGAGCACCTCGCCAGGGCGGCAGGTGTGGCTGGGGCTTGAATAATTCAGGAGACAGATGAGGAGTGGATACACAGGTACTAATGACCTAAGGGAAGGGAGCAAGACATTTCAGAGCAGAAAATGTTATTTATAGTTAGAGAAGATTATCTTTTACCCCTGCTTATTACAGAAAGGGAACTGTCCTACAAGGCAGCTAGCTCAGCAGCCTGTCTCACACCACACAGCCCAGCTGGGACGACGACACGTCTGACAGAGCAGAAATTCAAGGATAACGCTCTGCTGCCCTTAGCCCCTTTCAAACAAAACTCTCCAAACAGGACATAGCCACTTAGTGAAGGGGAAACAGGGGGGCCAAGCAGAGTGCAGAGCCTTCCTCCTGCACCACTTGCTGAAGTTACTCCTCTCTCTCCGCTGCTCGGGTAAGCTACTCCCTGCTCTCTGGCATTTACAATTGAGTTTCTATTTGTGGAAAGCAAATAAGCTGGCATCGTTACTAATTTGTCACAAGACCTGCAGAACCTACATGCTCAGGTTTCTCGAGCCGCCTGTCACGTCCAGGTCTGCTCCGCACCTTCCGCGGCGCTCAAAAGCAGCAGCTCTGAGCCGCCCGCGCGCCGATGCCGAAGCCCAAGGGGCCTGAAGCTGTCGGTTTTGAAGACTTTTCTCAGGCTGGGCCAAACCAAACTAATCCTGTATGAATCAGCTTAAATGTCCCAGTGAAAGAGAGGCTTGGATTTGTCTAAGTGAAACGTACCACAAAGCTATTACAAAGCCAGAAAGGAAGTGAATAATTTTCTCGCTCACCGCCGCACTCCGCACGGCACTGGGAGGAGCAGGGAGTGAGATTTCTTTAGGTGGACACTTCTGTTCCCAAGGATTTGTGTGTTAAAACATTTCCAGCCTTGCAGAGAACTGCCTGAGCAAGGAACAAGTCATGAACTTTCAGAACAGCTTCCCGGAAGAACAAGGTCCCATGCACGTGGCTTTCAGAGCAAGCGGGCAGCAGAAGCAGCAGCGCTCCCACTCAGCCTCTCAGCGTGCGGTGCCGAGGAAGGCTGGAGAGCGTCCCGCCAGCCTGGCGAAGCACGTTGCTTCTCACAGGGCAGAACGGCAAAGCAGTGCAAAAAATGACGCAGTCAGAAAGCGAGCGGGGCATAACCAGACCTGGAGTACGTCTAAGCGCTCACCAGGCTCTCCGAGGTACACCAGAGCTTTGAGACGGGCTCAGACACGTCCCTTCCATCGCCCACAGGCGGTCAAAGCAAGCATCGGAGGGATACTGGAGCCTGAGGACGTTGGTTCTGGGGTCTGAAGCCCAGCCTGGTGTCGTCAGGTGTCTCTCCACTGCATCTCTGACCCCTGTGTTACTCATTCAAGCCATCGGGTTTCAGTATTGCGTAACTGGTACCGTGCAGACGCCCTCCCAAGTGGGAAGAACAGTCATTTGACCTGTCTCGCGTTTTATCTGAATAATTGCCCGTGCTCACAGCTGAGTAATTCTGCACTGAATCAGAGAAGGGGGAGAGAGAAAGTCACCACTCGCCTGTCTGCGATACCACTGCAGCTGGACCCGCCGGTACACAAGCCTGCCAGCCCAGAACCCGTGACCAAGGCTAACGGGAACGAGAAACGTGTAAAATCCACACCAAAAGAGCCACTGCTCCCTCATGCACTACCCGCACTCTTCTAGCACAAGCACTCGCCCTGCATTTAATCTGAATTTTCCCCCAGACCCTTTGTACACAAGTACAAAGAGTTTCCTTGCTCTCACGTCATCCGCACGCCCTCCCTTCGCCATTCCCACTGAGGGCACCGAGCGAAGCTGCGGGAGAGACCTCTGTGGGAGGGTGCTGCCCACACCAGGACACGCCAGGCAGACAGAAAGGTGCCAAGGGGCTTTGAGCCGGGGCTGAACAAGGAGGAACAGCTTTCCTGGCATACGGGCACTCAGCAAACACAGCCCAGGCAAAATACAGCCTGCGTGGGGAGAAGGGCTTGTCCTCCCTCAGCCAGACAGCCCCGGCGGGAGTTTGGGAAGGAGACTGGGAATTTGGCTGCGTCCTTCCAGCAGACACCTCGGCTCCAGCGGCAGTGCCAGCCAGCAAGATCTTCGTGTGCGTACTTGCAGGGCTCAGAGCAGCTAAACCCAAGGTCGTCAGAGAGAAGAAGGTCTGACTCTGGCTGTGAGACCTCTGCCCTTGACAGATACTCTTCCAGGCCTTTCCCGTAATGCTCCAGCAGATTTAATGGTTTGTCACCCTTCCAAGCCTGCCTGCAGCTTCACGTAGGACGCACATGTGTCCGCAGCTGTTCCACCACCAGACGCACTTTAGCTAATTGCATGGAGAAAACCACACAGCGATCAGGCTGACGAGGAGTGCCGTGCTCTCAGCTGCAGTCTGCCTTGGCACAGGAACAGCAGGAAGGGACAGACAGGATGAAAACACCCAAATGTGAAAAGAAAAGCAGTTACCTAGGTAAAACTCTTGAGTCTTCCAGCAAGAAGGGTTTTGATTTTGTGCTCTGCAGCCAGAGCTCCCCAGGGAAGGTAACAAACTGTGACTTGTGCTGAAGTGCCAGAGGAGGCATACGCACGTCGCAGGCTGGCGATATTAGCTCAGACGTTCCTTTATGCATCACAGAGCCACCAAACGAGTGTCACCCTCTGTCAGCAGAGATCAGCTCCGAAGGTTGCTCTCAGAGCCGGGGGGAGGTGGCATTTAAAGAAACCCGAACACGTAGCAAAAGCAAACAACAGAACAGTCCATCTAGTGACGGTGAACCTCATGACAGCAGGCACCGTGTTTTGAGCATTAACCTTCCCTATGCTCAAGTATTAACGTTGCCGTGCATCGCTGCCCCGTCAGCAAGACAGCCAGGCTGCCAGGCAGAGCCACCAAGCTCCGGAACCGAAAAAGAGCTCTGTGCTCTCACTTATTTCGCTGAGGCTCCAGTGGTTATCTGCAGGGGGAAAGGGATTAAAAGGGGTGCGTGAGGTTTGGTCTCAGCACGTCCCAAATGCTTTCTGCCGCTCCTGCTGGCCGGCGGTGCACGAATTCAGAGGTGCTGCACGGATGTGCTGCGATGCTGATTAATGTGTTACTGCCATCGCCCGGAGAGCCTGGGAAGAGCTGCTCAGCGCTGGGAAGAGCTGCTCAGTGCTGACTGCAAGGTGCTGACAGCATCCTCCTACACACACTGCCATCCCCTCCTCCTGGTGCTGTAGCTGAGAGCAACGCGCGTCCCTCCCGCAGTACACGGCCAGGGCCAGCAGCGCTATTTCCGTACCAGCAAAACAGCTGCTTCTCCGGGGAAGTTGGACTCCGGCGAACGGTTTGGTGTCTGTCCTCTCTAGGATGAGGGGGGAAAGTAATTTACAATGAGTTCCTTCCCTGCTGGGACGTGACGGGGCACAGGCAGCTCTGTTCTCTGTGGGGGTATTCCAGCCTGATGGCACTGGAGAAGCGGATGAGGAAGGTTTCACTGATCTCTTTTGCCTCAGTAACCTGCTCCCCACAGCTGCCCTCAAGGGAAGTTCCAGCCGGCCATGGGCTCCAACTCACACGCTGCCGGGCTCGCACTCAGTTTTGCTTTTTCACTGCTCCCATCTGGTTAAAATTTCCCTGGGAAGAGCCTCGCAGACCCAGGCAACGGGGGAGGACAAGCTCGTGTTGGAGGGAAGGGAAATAACCCAACAAGCACCAGCACGCTGCCAGAGTGACACGGGGAGGCAGAAGGGGGCAGCGGGGCTGAACTTGCCCCTGCAGCTGGTCCCCACCTGCAGAGCGCCAAGCTCCTGAGCCCAGCCTGCCCGCAGATTCTTATTGCGCTCTGGGTCTTTTCAAGAAAAGCCAGAAATCCTGCAGGATGGCCAGCGAAGAGCTGAGAAGGGAGAGGGGAAAACGGTTTCTCTAAAACCCAGTCTGAGGCTTTGGGGCGGTTTTCCAGTCAGCAATTCCAGCTCATGACACAGCTCCCTGCTCCACACTCCCATGCCCCCTGTGTGCACGAGGCTGTTTTGGAAGCCCAGTCAAACAGGTCACTGTTGGTCAAGTCTTAAGTAGAACAGCAATAAGTCCTTGTTCCAGGAAGTAATTAGGCAGCATTACAGGACTGCACTGGGCAACAGCACGCAGGACTCCAAATTCCAAACGTCAAGGCACATATTAGGGGTGAGCTCACACAGACGTACACAGCACGCAGCTACCGAGGTCACGGGGCCGCACTGGCCTACTGCCTGCCCGGCCAGCGTGCTCGAGTACCAACACACAAAGTTCAGTAAGCGCCGAATTCACAGAGCAGCACAAAGCCAGTAACCCTGTAAATCCCACGTATGTCGTCAACAAAAGCCCCGACTGGCTAGCATGAAGGTAAAGAAATCATTTCAGAAGAGGCAGTAAAGTCACCATCAACAATTGTTTCTAGAAAAATCCACAAAACCAGAAGGTAGGTTTGTCTAACGCTGATGGGGGACAATGTTAAAAACCAAGTAAGGCAGAAACAAGCACTGAAGTGCTCTGTCTCCTGAACACCAAGGCAAATGGGCACCCTGGGTGGAGCAAGCTGGTAAGAGCAAACCAGAAAAATCTTTTGAGAGACGTGTCCTGACATGCGGCACACCAAGTTAGGGAGGGGGAAAGAAAAGATTTGTAACCCTTAACGCTGCTGATTTCTTTCTCCTTCTACAAAAAAAATCACAGAGAGGTTAAGAAAGGAAAACAAAGGAAAAAAAAAAAGCTAAAGAATTGCTTGGTCAAAAGTCAAGCCCTACAGCAGAGTTCCTGATCTTTTACTTAATTCCATTTTAAATGATTCCAACAATAAAGCTTTTACTGCCTCCTTCAGAAGTCAGCTCAAAGATCCACCAGATTTCTGAATTACACATCAAAGCTTACACTTCCTCCCACACTCGGCTTCTTTTAGCTCCCGGAGAAGCCACTCGTTCCAGCTCTCCTGCCCAAAACTAAGCGCAGGACAAAGTGTGGAGAGCCAGCTACAGAGGAGGAGAAGCAGCGCTGCTTTCTGAGCAAGCCTGGATCTCACGGGCTCAGCAAAGGACCAGCTAGAAAATACCCTTCCACCTGACTAATCATTCACCTTCCGTTGCTCCTTCCTCATCACGTGTTTGTCTTCATCCTTCCAGTAGGCATCTTCGAGCTCCTGCTGACGTTTGGCATCGGCTGCTGCCTTTGCCTCAGCTTTCCTCGCACGGGCAGCAGCCGACTTGGTATTTTCACCTTGGAACTTCTTGGGCATCCCTCAAGGTGCTCTGCGGAGGAGAAGAGAGGTTCAGATCCTTGTCCCGCCCAGGATCTCAGGTTCACCGTCACCCCGGGAAGCAGAAACAGCTGCAGCTCACCCCATGAAAACCCCCTTTTCTTATTGCCTCATACTATTTCGAGATCTCAGGCAGAACAGATCTGGCGATCTCGTAGCTCACCCAGGAGGAACTCTGCTCGCTCCACCCCAGGACAGTCCCTCCCGTGCTGCAACGACATGACAAATCAGGCTGCTGGGTTCCTACTGCTGAGCCAAAAGCACCACTGCCCTGCAAGCCAAAACACTCTCTGCTGCTAAGTCTGCACCGGCAGCTCTGAGGGGAATTCTCTGCTGCCGGCAGAGCAGGACGAAGCAGCGCAAACGCCGTATCGCACCCTCTGACTGCACAGAAATGCAGCCCTGTGGCCCCGTTCACTCGGATACGTGACCACGCAGACAGACGTGCCGTGTTAATTTCCCCTACATCGTCACGGGGGGAAAAGTCCTAAAAGCCAGGCGCAACAGAAGCCTCAAAATGAACGAGGCATTGAGAAAGGGCCGCCTCCTCAGCACGCTGCCCATGCGGACACCACATTCTGGGTCTCAAACCTTTACTGCTAACGGTAGATAACTGTTTGCTATACAAGAAACAACAGAGAAGGGGATGATGTTTAGGGCCGGCTGCTTGAGTCTCGAGCTTTTCAAAGCCTGGGCTGGGTCAAATCCCTTCTCCTCCTTGATGCGTGCTCCGAGCCCTCTTGACGCGCACGATCAGGGCTGGGCCGCGGGGCAAGGCTGCGGGACAGCACAACGACGTGCGGGAGGGCGAGGGGAACGCAGGGAGGGCGTGGGGAGGGCGTTCGGGAGTGCATGGGAGGGCGAGGGGGTGTTTGGGAGGGCGAGGGGAGCGCGTGGGGACGTTTGGGAGGGTGAGGGGGCGTTTGGGAGGGCAAGGGAGCGTTTGCGAGGGCAAGGGGAGCGCATGGGG
>VZSC01015445.1:0-16701 GCA_013398225.1 Steatornis caripensis
ATCCCTACCATTCTATATATGTTCATGGTATGTTCATGGTGTGTTCATATACAATATATTCATGTTCATATACATACAATACATATATATACATGCAATATATTCAAATATATTCATATTGTATACAAATATACATACAATATATTCATGTTCATATACAACATATACATGGTATGTTCATGGTATGTTCATATACAATTTCCTGTGTTTCAGTTTGTGCCCATTGCCTCACGTCCTGCTACTGGGCACCACTGAGAAAAGCCTGTCTGTCACCTTGATGCCCTCCTATCAGATATTTATAAACATTTACAAGATTCTGATTCTCCCTGAGCCTTCTCTAGGCTGAACAGTCCCAGCTGTCTTAGCCTTTCGTCATATGAGGGATGCTCCACTTTCTTAAACATCTTAGTGGCTCTTCACTGGACTCTTTACAGTATGTCCATTTTTGCAAAAAATATGTTTTCAGTGGTAGAAATCAACATCACTGAAAACAGTGTTGATAATGCAGAGATGTTTTCATTAATGCTGAGCAATGCTTACACAGAGTCAAGGCCTTTTCTGCTCCTCGCACCACTTCGTCATCATGTAGGCTGACGAAGGAGGTGGGTGACATTTGGAGTGATGGCGTTTGTTTTTCCAAGTAACTGTTTGTGGTGGTGCAGAACCCTGCTCCAGACCACATTTGTGTCAGGGTCAGCAAACATTGTGTTCTTGTTTTAATTACAAGTGCAATGGGCTGGCACAACTTGCTGCCTGCCCTGGGGACAAATACATTGAGTTGGGATGATCAAAGGTTTCGGTCAAGTGTACAAAATTGCCCTTCTCTAACAATGTACTTCATACTTGTCTCTGGAGACCTCTAGTTTTGTCTTCAGCTGTCTGTGAAGTTGTTGTTCACCACTGTTGCTGTCCAAGTAGTTGCATTTTTAAATTCAGCATCCTTGCCGATGACGGATTCTAATCAGTCAGATGTGCATTTTATTAAAAGTTTGTTAAAAAGTGTAAATTACTTAAAATATTCGAGAAAACATATCAGACCACTGTTACCTCATTTTGAAGCACAGTTAAACTCAGATTTTAAACCTGAGAGGTTCTTTTACTGTGAGAGTTGCCATTATTCAAGTCAACTGCTACATTAACTCCTCAACTATAATTTTCCATTGGAAATGACAAATATCCTAAATTCAAACTAAACTTAGCATCCAGAAGCATTCTCCATCAGTGAATGAGCCTATTGTCAGCCTTTTACCACTCAATATTCTGAATATTATGATACTTTCCTCCTAGTTTGTTGTTACAAGGTTTTAATGTATTTCTGTGACTGAATAGTAGACCTAATATCTACCTAACTATTATACATTTGACATCATGTGATTAATTTATGACCAGCCATCATCTTCTACTCTTTGAGAGAGTTGTTATTTTAATATAACGTCAAGGTGCCATAGGTTAGAGTAACTTAGCATTCAGCAGTCAGATGCTTAACAGTTGCCTTCTGGGAGATGTATTCAAAAGTAACATGCCAATCTATTTAAAATACTTAGAAATCTATTTAAATATACTTAGAAAACATTATTGCACTCAATATGGTGTCAAGAATTCTCTCTTGCCTGGTGATAAATAAGTTTCTAGGCTGAGGAAGCTGCAGTTCACTCACCAACTAACCATTATATTTGTATGAATTTTGCAGACAGCAGTGCCATTTGAGATCTGTTTTTGAAAAAATGTTCTCTCAGATCTTTCAAAGAATGTGATTTTCTTCATAGATGAGATGTGTTCATTATCTACTGATTTAGGTAAAAAACAAATTTAAAAATTTTTATTTTATGCTTATCTGCTTCAGATGTTTTCTGCGGAAACATTTGAGCTTTTGACGCTGCAGAGAAAGACATATTTTACAATTGAGTCTCCTAAACAAATAAAAATTATTTATGTTCTAAAAAGGAGGTCTGCAGGGAGCAACTATGTAAAATTTTGTCCAATCACAAAAATGACACTTTGCTATTTGTTTTCTTTTACAGAATTATGTTAGTGTTTATCTTTCTTTGCCAGTTAAGAGCTTGGAGATCATATGATTTCCTGGCACGTTGTCTGCTGGAAACAAGACATTTGGCATTTACCCCAGATTTTGGTATGAGGTTCACAGTTTATAATTCCTTTTAAATTAAATTGCCTTCACTAAGCAGCAATTATGTGTGATTCTCTTGTTATTTATTTTGTAACACACATTATTTTTTACTATTACACCTTTAGATTACAGTATTTACTGTATCCTAGATTGGTCAGGGTTAAAATGTATTAGACCATATGCAAATATATAGTGAAAAGAAACACCCATAAGAAAAGACTGGTAAATGAGACGAGCAAAAGCATAAAAGCAGAGAACGGTGACAATTCAGAAAAGCAAAAATGAGGGAGAAGAAAAAGAATTCAGGAAATCCATAGCTCAGGAGTCAGTGAGAGAGTTAACAATCAACAAACACATGGCATACGGCTATGTCATATTCATGCGTCAGGTTTTAACATAAGTGCTGTATATCTGTCAGCTATTGCAGTGCATTATATATATAAGAATGTTTGCGTGTATTGAATATTCCACTTATCGTGGTTATGTGAACAGCAAACAATTCGATAGCACCATCATTTAGCTTTCAGATATAATGAAGTGGTAATAGACTTTCCTAGCTATGAGAACATTTGAGTTTCTATGTCTAATTACAAGTTTTTGAACTGTAGTCATGAAAAACTAATAATTGTGACAATAGTCTTCTGGAAACTATACTCTAGAAGCACTAAATGCAGGCAATTTAATGTTTTCTATGGTTCATCAAATTCAGAATCCTCATGCATAACTTGGTCACATTTATTTGTGATCCACAGGGGTGTAACTCCAAAAGAGAAAGCCAGACCCAGAATGTGCTTCACAAAAAAATGTTGTTGCCTTGGCAACTAATACAATAGTAAATGTTCCAACAGGTAGAATATCACACAACATTGAAACACATTGTTCTTTCTGTCTTGAAAATGTACACAACCTACTTCTATACTAAAAGTGAATGCAGTAGATGCTCCTTTATATTGCACACAAAAATGTTTGTCTTGCCTACAGAAAGTTGTCTCTCATTTCTTTGCCCCTCTGCCATTTAACAGATTTTTTTTCCCCAATACCTGATTTATCTGGTATGTCAGTCTTTTATCTCCCTCCAGCTATTTCTTCTTGTCCCTTAATTTTCTGTTTCCAAGTTTCTCATTCCCTCTACTTCTTCATCTTTTCATCCACATACTCCTCAGTTTCTCCTTCTTTTCATCTGAGCTAAGGGAATCCTTAGGAGAAATCTTTCCCTTTGAATTTCATTTCCCTTCCATTGCCCTGCCAATAATCTTTAATTTAGCTTCAAGATAAATTTTCAGTGCCAGCATATGATCTGGGTTCACAGGGGCCAGCTAGGACTAGTTTGTTGTGCTCAGAATCCTATCTTACAATGCTTGCTGACCACTCTGAGCTCAGAATTTGATCTCTGTCAGACATTCTGGCTCAAAGTGATTATTGGAAAACATATAATACAAGAAATATAATAGATTAAGCAAATTTGGTGAATGGAAAAATGGAAGTCTTATGAGTGGTGAAACTCTTCAAAAATATGGAGGTGACTGGAGAAGACATATACTTTAGGAGACCTATATTCTATATTTGCAGTCAGGGTGTGCAAGCAAAGACTAAGAGAGCCACTAACGTGGTTGGTTTTGTTTTTTTTTTTCTGATACTGGCTGTCTTTTAGGGCTCCAATATTAAGTTTTCCGTTTCCTCAGTTATAAAGATCCAAGTGTGACAATATAACAACTCATGCATTACACATGGCTTTGTACAGTGGAAGTTGCACTTAAGACACCAGTTTTATATAATGGAAATATCTATTAGCTACTAAAATACAGGTTTTTCTGGTTTAAAGATTTTTTTCTAAATTAATTTGCCATCATCAACATGTTTATACCTTTTTCCCATTATTTGTAAGATATGTTTTATTGTTTGGCTGCAGATATTTTTTATTTCCTTCACACCATTTATTTTCCACCTTTTCTTATTTTTCAGAATATAGTTTCAAAAATATTGCAATTTTCATTTTTTTTTACAATCAGTATTTTGTTTCATCAAACTTTGATATTTATGGAAACATTTTAACATAAAAATTTAGTTTAAATTTTGTTCCATGTTTGAGATTTTTTTAAAAACACACACACAAAACCATCCAGATGGCTTCTTAAATTAATTCATTTTAACTTTTGTTTTTGGTTTAGGATTAATAGTTTTTCAAACTATTTAATGCAGAATAGCTTTCTGATTCAAACCCCAAGCCAAGGCCAAGATCCTCTTCATCTTTTATAATCTTTGGCTGTAGTTCAAACATATTTTCTTAAGTACAGACAAGATCACATAGTCTTAAGTAAAGATAATGGAAACATTTTGGATAATAAGCAATGCATATCACATTGTAGGTTTTTTAGAGCTTAATAAAATTTAATTAACATTTTCTATTTGCTTAGTCATATATTCAGATCTCTTTCACTAGTCAAAATTAGAATATAGGGAATTAAAATGCAGTGAAAAACAGAATTTTTCTAACTTGACCAGTGTCCTGATATTTCAATAATCTCAGAAATGAATGAATGAATTAATTCAGTTTCAAGACAAAATGAACCATCCCTCCCTGAAAAGCAAATCTGCAAAACAGTCTATTGCAGCTTTCCACACAACAGAAAACACTGGATAACAGATTGGAATGTGAAAAAAATGGTATTTTCTCTCCTTACTCTTTGTTTGTTGGAAAGATATCTTTCTCTTATAAAATGTGCAACAATGTTATTTCACAGATTAACACAATTTTCCCAAATAACATAAATACACAAAAAGCAAGAAGTTACTGCGTTTTTTCTTAAACTACTTTCATTTTCAAACAAATACAAGCCTCTAAATAAGGGAGAAGAAAAAGAAATTAAAAGCCTGAAGATTTGGGGTTATAAAGCAGAAGTTTTGTAATAGAGAATTGTAATTTTCAGGAATAGTTTCCCTATAATGTGCAAGCAATTACTAATAAACTTTGAGTAACTGAGGCTTGGGAGCATGTCACATTAAAATTCTTGATATTTTAAGTTTCTGAGGTTTTTAGAAGATCTGTGTTTTGGTATACAAGGTTTAGAGAAGAACAAAATAAAATGAAGGTTGCAACTGAAAATGTCTTAGAGGTCAGAAACTCAGTAATATTAAATAAATATTTTAACTGGATTTCTTAATCTAGGAATTTTTGTCAACTGGTATCTCTCTGTTTAAATGTCTTCATCTCATGTCAGAAAATAGAGACATCCCAGGAGCTTGAAAGATGGAACTGGGAATTTTGCTTTTTGCAAAAGGGATATATATATGGACATGGAAGTTAGTTAGATGCCTAAATAATGTAGTATGTATCCAAGGGAATTTTTAAAAACACCTAGACAGCTAACATTTATTTAAATCTGTTCTTTGAAATGTTTACATGATGATGGCTAAGCACTGTAATGTCCTTTGTAAAAGGCTATGCATAAAATCATATTCTAAATCTAAATTTAAGCCTGAGACCATATATATGCAATGGAGTTAAATCATATATATGCAATGAGGTTTAATAGTATCTACTGCATGGGCTATTACTGGTCTTAGAAACAATTCTGATCTATAGCTTTTAATCTAATATGCATTAGGCTGAGAGGAGATCTGATCAATGCTCACAAATATCTAAAGGGTGGATGTCAAGAGGACGGGGTCAGACTCTTCTCAGTGGTGCCCAGCGACAGGACAAGGGGCAATGGGCACAAACTGGAATACAGGCAGTTCCGCCTGAACATGAGGAGGAACTTCTTTACTGTGAGGGTAACAGAGCACTGGAACAGGCTGCCCAGAGAGGTTGTGGAGTCTCCTTCTCTGGAGATATTCAAAACCCGCCTGGATGCATTCCTGTGCAACCTGCTCTAGGCTAACCTGGTTTAGCAGGGGGGTTGGACTGGATGATCTCTAGAGGTCCCTTCCAACCCCTACCATTCTATGATTCTATGATTCTATGATTTATAAAAACAAGAACAAAGAGAAGCATAGAGTAAAGAATATGGAGCCAGACTTCAGTGGTATCCAATAACATGATAAGAGACAATGGCCGCAAACCAAAATGCAGGGAATTCCATTTGAACAGAAGAAAACACTGTTTTACTGAGAGATTGGTTGAACACTGGAACAGGTTTCCCAGAGAGGCTATGGACTCTCCACCTTGGAGACTCCAAAAGCCATCTGCAGATGGTCCTGGACAACCTGCTCTAGGTGACCTTACTTTAGCAGGGAGGCTGGACTCGATGATCTCCTGAGGTCTCTTGCAACCTGAGGAACTCTGTGATTCTGTGAATTACAAAAAAAAAGATGTTAAATTCTACAAAGGTTTAAAAATTTTTAGGGGTAACAGTAAAATCAGAAGTAGTTGAACAGCACAATAGAAATTGTATTTGCAATTTATTTCCTTTTAATTTTTTTTTTGTTTTTCTTACAGAAAGAAATTAAAAAGACAGTTACCAGCAGCACAAGTGAGTTTTGGTTTCATGGAAGCCTCAGAATGAAGGCAATTCAGACTGAAGATTTTAAGTAAAGTGTAAGAGCTTGTAGCTTTACAACATTCCTTTTGCTGTTATATTGATGTGTTATGTTTTAAACATATAACTACACTTCCTTTAGAAACGTGTCTACTGGTCATGAAAGTGATAAAGACAGTTGAATCATATTCACTGATACTAACTGACAGCTGTCGTGGTGAATGAAGTAATTTCTATTCTGATTAAATTGAGGGTTTGGAAAAATCCTTAAAGAATTCAGAAAGGTCAGAAGCTAGCAGCATAATAAGTTAAGGGACTTCAATTCATATTTATAAACTATTCATTGTCATCACTATCCTTTCTTAATTAAAGCTAGGTGAAACAGCTACAGTTAGTCTTTTTTTTTCTGCTCACCTCTGACTAAAGGTAAACTATGGATATTGTTTTATTTTTTAAATAAAGGTTTAATTAGGAACTTATCTTTCTTTCATATACAGCAACTGTCATGTGTAGTTGTTACCTTTAGAGATGCATGTTTTTAAGCCCTCACATAGATGCTTATGACAAAATGTAACACACTGCTGAAGTAAAATGTGTGTAAACTGTTTTGTACATCTGCTGTAACACACATTGACACTCCCAAAATGAAGTAAAAGGGCTTTAATATAGTTAATAATCAAACACAGTAGATCCTATATTATAGATGTTTTCTGCTAAAAGCCAAAATCTTTAAGTATTCAAATAAAAGCTGGCTGATTTTTGAGCACTGTTTGGCACCACTTCTCCCAGTTATCTTGGAAAATATCTTCGATTCTGTGACACTTAGAATCCATGAAAATGATGCACTGCCTAAGTACTTTATTGAAGGTTATCCATTTAACTTAAAACTCCAGTTCTTCTATGAAATTAGCCTTATAATTGCTTTTAAGTGTCTGGTCATGATTTTTTTTTCAAAATTGTAAATGCACAATTTTAATTTTTACCCACCAAACACAAAAAATTAAAGGAACAATTAGAAACTAGATGGATACTGATGGCAGCTTACATAAAGAAGGCTGCACTCTGACTATTTTGAAGAATATTTAATAATAGATTCCATTTAAAAGAAAAGAGAAAATATATCTTTCTGTGAACAATATATTGATTTCTTTTTTCATGATTAATGAATAAGACTAATTGTTTTAGTTTGGTGGCAAATAGAAATAACTTCTCTGTGTGTGTATGTGTTCATGTACAAACGTACATAAGGGAAGAAAAAATGATGGTAAAAATCATAAAGAGTGAAATTTATTTTCTATTGTTATGTTTTTGAAGTTCATACAAATTTTTATGGAAGTCTCAGCATGTTTGAACATCTAGTTTCCTAAAACATAAAAAATATGTCAATCTACGTCTGTTTTCTTTGATTTCTTTTTATAGATATACTTTATACTTTTTACCTGTTTTAACTGTGGACCATAAATGCTCAGAAGCAAAGATTGTCTACCCAATGTTTAAAATATTCTGGAAGCTGCAGAGTTGAGGATGACAAAAATTAATATACACTGTTAAATATTCCTCTTTGTCAATGTTCTGACGCACACATTCCAGAGGTCAGAATCTCTGGAATATTCTAAAAAGTAATATATGATTATTGAAGTGGCCTTTGAATTTACAAATAAAATATTTGTCTTCAGAATGTGTGTTCAAAACTGACCATATTGTTAATAAGGTGCTTTTTTTTTTCCCTGTGGGGAAAGACATTTTATTTTTCAAATAGAAAAAAGCGCACATGACCATGTAATAAAATGTTGTTATGTGTTGTTTAATATTTTTGTTAATGTGTATATTAATTTCTATTACCTTTCAATTGATTTATTTATTTAAAATTACAATTTCAAAGGATTTAATTAAAACACAATATTCCAGAAGGTTCATTTATAAGCTTCTTACTGATTGAAGAGATATTTACAATTTTGACTTTGATTCTGGTTCATGGGTAGACTTTTTTGTTACAAACGAGAGCTCACCAGCCAAAGATGAGGGGAAAACCATATATTATTCTTGGTTGTTAATGCTAACTTATTAACCAATGCTCAGCCTCTAAAACTTTCGGAATTGTTTATATCTACACTGAAAAGTCTCTGTCTTGCTTAAAATTTGAGGGCATGGCTCAGTTTCTACTTACCCAGAAACTTTGGATCACAGCTTGAGTCATGACCCTTCCTCTGTGTGGACATAAAATTAGCCAGTACTAAAGCCCTAGAAGAGGCTGAAGATAACAAATGCATGCAAGTTAGTCGAGGAAAGGTACACTTACATGAAGAATCTAGTCTAGAAATTCCTGTCAAAAGACTCAAACTGTCAATTTTACTTTCAGCTTTTCTTGAGCTTTATTAACTATTTTCACTTTGCTTCTCTCTCCAAAAGGGAGGGCAAGAAATGGTGGTAATAGCACAGAAATGAAATCCAGAGAAAGGAAAGTGTCTTGTGTGAACTTCTTAGCTGAAGTAGAATGACCCAAAAAAAGAAGCAGAAGGGATACAGGGAAATGTTGCTTGCAAGTGTTTTAACCTGCTGACTGTGAGAAATGGACAGACACACAGCTGTTGCTTTTCTGTAATTCTGATAGCCAGTTGAAGAATTCATAAATAGCATTATTTTCCTTCTCGCAACACTTTTTTAAGCCAAAGGTCATCAGCAATGAATGAAAGAAACTGTTTGCAAATACTGGTATTTCACATCTTTCAAGTCTGTGTCCAGCCACAAACATTACTTGCTACAATTTCTTGTAGTGTTTATAATTTTAAAGTATCTTCTACATATTTGTCTTTGCACTTTTTAGAAGTTAATCAGAAAAGAAAATTAGAAATTATCTGTGGAGACATAAGAAGACATACAAGGCTGAAATACAAATTGTCATGTTTAATGTTGTAACAGGGAAAAGATCAAACCTTATGCCTACATGAATATATTCTCAAGCGTCCTGATTGCTATATAGCCACATTGTGTATATGATGGGACTACTCTAAACATACATATATCAGAGAACATGCGTAGTAAACTCAGATATAATACTTGATTTTAACCAAAAAGCTGAGAATCACTATCCAAAAGAAAAGATAAGTCTTTTCAGTGGCACCCAGAAACAGGACTAGGGGTAACGGGCACAAACTGAAACACAGGAGATTCCATCTGAATTTAAGGAAACACTTCTTTACAGTGAGTGTGACTGAGCACTGGCACAGGTTGTGGAGGTTCTGGGCAAATAGCTCTGGGTGGTCCTGCTTGAGCTCCACAGGTCCCTACCAACCTCAACCATTCAGTCATTCTGTGAGTTTGAATGCATTGAACATAGAACCCTACTAGATTCTCTTATATAGGTCTCAGAAATCTGACCAAACAGGATCTGAAACCTAAATTCTGTAAGTCTACATCTTAATATGGCATTGTTTAATCTAGAACTTGTGTGGACTGATACCAGCCACTATTCTAACTCTTACTAGTCACTGTGGAACAATAGTGGGAGCTGAAACAGTGAGGGAAAAGAAAGCATTGAGGTGAAACCTGGACGTATGACAATGCAGGGTACAGGGAGGATCACAAAATTCCCTATAGGCGGTTTCCCTACAGGAAATCAGGCATAATATAGATAATTGTTGTGTATCCACATGACAAATTATTTTTTCTTATTAACTCCAGATGAACTAAAACACGGATAATCAAGACTTTGTTTCACTGAGCATATGGCTATTCAGACTACTCAACTTACAAAGAGCGGACTTGAATGAAGTTTTGTGTATGTACTTGAGAAAAAAGATTCAACGTGTATTTCTTGCAAATTACATACTTGTGTGAAAATTAAAGTGAAAAATTAGCATGAATGCTTTAAGTTTGATGATCTTGCACTTCATAAAAATGAAGCAAAAAGAATCTTCACTTTTGTTTTGTGTTTTTTTACTTTCCAACAAGAAAACTGGGCTTCTTAGTCATTTTAATGGGGTTGCATTTTGCTAAAACTAGCAAAGAAAGGAGACAATCCTTGAAGAAATGTTAGAACCACTTTGAAATTCCAAGTTTCATATATTCATGAATGCCAAAATTAAAAGAACTATGTGATTAAATTGCATGCATCTAAAACCATTTAGACAACTTAATATGACATTATAACTGTAGAGATTGTAATTTCTAGATAAGTTGCCAAAAAAAAGTGGGTTTTGCCACAAATATTGGAAGCGGTGCTCATAAATTATTTTGTTATGCCATTTACTTAAAGGTTTTCAGCATTTATCAGCTTACAATGTAGCAAATATGTATTCATACTGTACAAAAGATACTTCCAAGTCAACAGGTGTAGACTGCATTTGATACTACGCTTGTTTTCATTCTAAGCATATGAAATAGAAAGCTGATATGACCAAAGCAGTTTTCAGTAGACTGGAACACAATGATTGAGAATAGGTTAATTTGGAATGTCTGTGATGTCTGTGTCAGACTAATGAATTAATTCAATAAAAAACATATTTGTAATACCTGTATGTGGGAGACCATGTTGTATAAAGCCAATGGAGAGGCAAAGACATGAATTCTAAACTGTATGTTTTATGAATGGAAATTAGTTTCTTGTAAATGTGCAATTTTTTGATTATAAACATTTTTCAACAATGTTTATATTCAGTATTTTATTTTTAATTTCTTCATTTTTACATTCTGATTGACTATCAGCTTATTAAAAACATCCCGTAAATAGAGGTTCTTGAAAAATATGTTTTTGCATAATAATTGCTGTGGATTAATTAATCAAAGCCCAATTTATTCAATGAAAATAAATTTTTAATTGACACATTCAAACTGAGATCTTTAGCTTTTATTTTCTTTGTTTTCTTCCTTTAATTAACAATGTCGTCATATTCTGACTATAAGGACATTGTTTTGTTATTGTGATTTATGAATTTGACATTATTTGCCTTGATAAATACAACTACCATTTTTTCAGTCTGTTCCTCAGTAAAGCTCATTTGTTTTTTCCCACTACTACTAGCCCATTGTATTTCTGATGTACTGACAATGTCCTTTAGCTTGAACGCCACATTCTCTTTCTGTATTTTTTCTTTTATTTTTTTTTCTGAGACCATAACTCATGTGTTTGAAAGGTTTAATGCTTGCATTCATGGGAGGATTAAAGAACCTGTAAACTACCCATCACTATATACCAAAAAATGGTTTGGTAAAAAAAATATATAGTAAACTTCACAGCATTGCCTTCACTCTGGTACCTGTCTTGAAAAAGGATACTTACATTTCATCCAGTTTGTTTGTTTTTTTAAGAGGAGGATGAGAGACATTGAGTTTAATGTTTCGCAAAATGTGCCCAAACTTAGGAAATAGCCACAACAGACTTGAAGTTCCAAATACAAAATGACAAAACCAGTCAACCAACCAAACAGACAAACAGAAAGCATTCACTATATCCTCACAACAGTAAGGCAAACCAATATCAACAGATGGTCCCATATATGTCAAAGTTTAACTGAATATTGCTACAAGCAGGTAGATGGTCACAGATACGTGTTTTAAGCAGTACTTCATACCAAAACTGCTTAATTTTAAGTTAATATGAGGGGAAATTTGACAAATCATCTCTTTATGTTAATCTTTAAAGATAGGAAGGTTGTAGGTATTTAAGAGGGTGGAAGCAAAGATATGAATAAAGGTATGTGCCTGTAGGTAAGGGTTTATAAACAGGCCTAAGTATATTACAAAAACCAGGTAGATGACATTACTGATTAGAGCAAGCAGATTATTCCTCATGAGCACATTCAGTTTTAATTGATACAGGTGATCGTTATTAACAAGTTTGTACTGTTAGAGGAGTATAGGGGCCATTGTCATAGAAGAATAGCTTATTATCAATCACATATTACTGTATTGCACCAACTGCTTAACAAAACATATCAAATTATTGTAGTTAGTTTGGGCTATTGATAAGATGCACTTACATGCAGTATGTCCTTGATTTAAAGGAAAAAGGTATTTTCTTCTTACATTCTAAAGCATAGTTGATAAACATAAAACTTTCCAAACCACTGCACTGGAAATACCTGGATTTTTTAATGGTACAAGATACTTTATAAATTCTGACTTATATCTGTCGATTTAAAAAAAAATTAAGGCCTTTGTCAGCATACCTGAAGTATGATTTCTTCTGTCATTCGGAGAGATTCAAGTGCACCCTACTTTCATGCTTATTATAGCATTTACTGAACATTTAGCTTGAAAAAAACCCGAAGGTAATTATATACCACACAGATAAAGAATAATGGTTGATTGTGAGGCACGTGCTTGTGCCTACTGCTCAGTCAGGCCTACATTAATTGCTATCTGTTTTCTTTATTTAATGCGATAACTAAGACAACAAGAGATAAAAACATCAGCAATGGGTAAGAGAAAAAATTACAGAGATTTTTTGATGCTTTGAAAAGCACAGAATTTTTTCTGCCAACAGCAGCAAAATATTTGGGATTTACAAGTCTTATAATTCTGTTATGAGAATAAGAGGCTGAGGTGTTGAAATAAAATATGATTTATTAGACAAAGTTTTCATTAATCTGTGAGTAAGTATTCCATGAAATAGAAGACTAGTTTTCATTATTTGCGTAATAATTTTTTGTAACACCATTTTATTATACTTAGGATGGCTCTGATTTTGTTGGAATATTGGTTCCTTCTTAATAATAACTTTTCTCAAATACAAAGTTAAACAAATATTAAAACCTTGATTTAGCAGACCAGTGCACAGTAGGAGAATTTAAGACTGGATGTCCATGATTAGACAATAGAAATCTGAAGACAAAGCTGAACAAATAGTAAGAATATAATGTACTAAATATGTAAACATGTGTAAATAAATATAGTGCATTAAAGTACATTATTTATCTCGTTTGATTTGGAAGGATGGTGAGCTGGACTGTATGAAACAAGGTCAACTATCAGATTTAATGTCTCATGAAATGGAATATGAAGAAAAGAAAGAGAGATTCAGAAACATACTGCCACTATAAATACAGGTAGTTCTTCCTAAGCTTAACCACTTTTTTGGTGACACTAATGCCAGGAAAGATCTTTTTACTAACATTTCTAGCAGGACTGACTGTTTCTATGCCAACTGTTACAATTGCTTCTGTGTAGCCCCCTTTTTTCTTCAGAATAACTGTTTTTGGAAATAATCTATCCATCTGTCTCAGAAGTAGACCTTCCCCACTGTTTCTTTTTTCCCTTTTATGGGGCTAAAACCTAAAGTCTCATTTAATTTCTTTAACTACCACTAGAAATTTCTCAAGAATACTGAAGTTAAGAATATTCCAGCCTAGGCATAACACGGCTTACCTAGTACAGGAGCTAGGAGAGTTGGAAATGAAATTAGTAGTTTTCATACATTACATGTGTCTATGGCAACAAGGACAAAATATTACTTTTTCCTAATGTTTAGAATGCTATTCCCAAAAAAATCTCTTCCTGTTATTGGGAGGGCTTAGAGATAGCTGATAGTTTCTACCTTATTTCTCTTTTGCATAAAATTGCTATCTGAATCCTGAATTTTTTACAAGTTGTAGGCCTGAGAATCAAAATAAGGCATGAGGTTATAAGTATATGTAAGTGACTGTATGCATCCATAGGCTCTAATACTTTGGATAACATCATATTAACACTGAACTCAAGAATTAGAAAAAAGTCATCTTAAACAACACAAAAGAGTTTAAATTCAGTAGTGCTATTTTAAACAGACAATAAGGAGTCCTGGATAAGACTATAGGCATGCACGCATGTCAGCTGAACACAGTGCTGTACTCTGTTAAATGTACACGAGTCACATGACAATTAACTAATATGTGTGGAAGCTGATAAACCATAGTGTCATGCACATAGCCATAGAAGGACTACCAGCATAGTGAAGTACTTAGGCTAGTTAATATTATTTCTTTGGTATGTTAATTAGCTTGGGTACAGAAGTAGGTTTGAGAGAGGTATGTGGCTGTGGTTCTAGAGCTAGTTAATTTGCTGCCTTCTATTTCCTGTCTTATGCTCCACTGAATGATGTAAGCATACCCTGTACTTCTTTTGGTATGATACAAGCTATGCGTACAACAGCTATGCTGTAATAATGATCTTTGGAAAAGGATACCAGCGAGGGATCCTCTATTTAGTTGTTAGGTATGTTTTTTCTGTGAAGAAAGGATCCTGGCTTTCTGGAGAAATTTCTCTTTGTGTCTATAGGTACCTTTGGTGTTCCTTAAAGATCTTTATTACTGAGGAGTTTTATTCTCTAGGTGGCTTGGATTTGGTTTTTTTTTTCCTTTTTCTGTAATTCTGAAACAATTTATACACATTATTCTACAGCTGATTGTGGATGCTGTTTTGACATTTACCTTGACATCTGCTTACAAATCTTTCATACTAAAGTCTGTCGGTGAGGCAGGACTAGGTTGTCCTATCTAAAACAAATTAATTCAACTATGTATCGAGATATGTACACAGATTCTACTAAACTGTGAAAGATACATGATCCATCACTAAGGTAGTCTAGAAATTACCATTTTAACAAGAAATCAGCACTTCACAAAATTGACATGAGCCTAGAATAAAAAGAGACCTGGATAAGCATCTTGATACAGGTATGAAGTGCAGATAGAAACAAAAAGAGAGGATTGCTACGTCTGGACAACTGAATGGATGTGCCCACAGTGTGCATGGTAAGACAGACCCTTAAGCAACTACAACCTGAGCTGAATACATCAGACACATCAAAGAGTGGCACTGCACATCTACCAAATGGAGACCCAAAGTATCTCTACAGGGTGTTTTATCTTCACAGAATCATAAAATAAGTTAGATTTGGTAGGATATAGAATAATTTACTTTGGAGTGGGGAAACACTCACTCAGGGCAGGACCAGCTTCAAAGCTAAATCTAACTTTGAAGTTACATCAAGTTGTTCAGAACTTTGGGTGAATTTTACTTAGACTGGTGTCAACCTATGGACTTAATCCCTGCAATGTGGATGTACCTTCAGTGTCATTGCCTCTGACCTACACATATTAAGAGGCTGTCTTGTTCTCTCCCTCTTTCATAATTACATGCTGTCTTTCCTCCCAGGTGAAGACACCTGGAGAGTGAAGACAGTCCAGCTCCTGTTGCTATGATTTGATAAACAATATGGGACATTTTGTTTGATATATGTGTATTTTCTTATTTTTCTCTCTCATACGACTCTTAATAAAAAACTGCTTCCTTTACTTTCAACGTCTTCTTCATCTACAAAGTCTCCACTGAGAAATTCTGGGAACAAGAGGTTGTAGATATCTCTTCTGGCCTGAAACGGCCTTTAAGTTATGTTATTCACAGCATAATGTACTTTTGGAATAAAGTGACTATATTCTTTGATGTGTGTTAACAAGGGGAGTGATGTGAGTTTAAAAAATTACCATAAGTCACTGAATTTTCTACCTATATTGCAGTCAAAAGACAAAACCAAACACCTCATCCCACACTGATGAGTGGGTGACTGGTGAGCTGGGCACGGCGATACATTGTGAAGGCTGACTGCACAACACATTAGTATCCATATTCTGAGCAATGATAGGAACTGAACTATGCCAGAAAAAAGGGGATGGCATAACTCCTTCTCCTTGGAAATGCAACTGAACTGTAATAAATCCTTTATCTGCCTCAAAAAGTAAAAGGATGAAAAAAAACAAAAGCAAAAAAAAAAAAACAAAAAAGAAGCCATCCAACATTATAGTTCTACCAAAGAACTTAGGATATTGACAACTTACTGTATTGCTCCTATCAGAGAAAATACATTAATAATAGCATCTTGAGAGGCAGCGGAAGGGTGCACATTATACCTGGATAAAGGGTAGAAACTAGGAAATGAGTGCATAATAGTTTAAATTACATTATTTTGATTGAGACTTTTTCTGTATAGTAGTATTTTTCTTTTCTTTTTCTGTAATAAAACTGAAGAAGCACTTCTTTAATTAGACTAGTAAGATTTCAATTAGAATAAAAATAAATTTTTGGCTTTACACATGATGTGTACTTCCTTTTTGCCCATGG
>VZSC01015445.1:32042-44845 GCA_013398225.1 Steatornis caripensis
ATCTTCAATTATTTTAAGCCTCTAGTCTATTATAATTTAAAAGTATATTGAGGTTTTCTAAACAAAATTATTTTATTTTTCTCTACACAATTCAGAGAATGAATACTTCTTCATTAGTTGTTTTTCCCTATTGAAAAAACAAACATGATCTTTCCGTAATTAGGAACCTCATCCTGTCAGATTTTGCATAAAATTTAGCACCTAAAAACATCTATGACAATGGAGACTTTTAAGTGTCTTGGAAAACTGAGTCCCAAAACATCAGTCAGTTTAATAATGAAAAAGTTTCTGAAATAAATTAAAAGGCTCCAAAAAAACCCCAAACAAATTAAGAAATTCTCTCTAGCCATGTTTCCCTGTATTATTTTGCATGCATACATCTATCTCACCTAATTTTCAGTGCACAGAACTGAAAAATAAAAATCGTTGAATGGTTTACCCAGCCTTTAAATATTATTACTATCAATTAAGCAATGTTGTGAATTATTTTTGATGTGCTTTATTTGCTTAATCTACCTAAAGCACATCACTTAATATTCAAAAACATACAGCAGCAACAGCTTTTCATAGAAATTCAATTTAATTTGTTTGGAAGTCACTACAAAATAAAGTGTTCCTGAAAAGGCAAAGTTTGCGAACTGTTCTTGAAGCTGTCATGGAGGAGTAGGTGGCTGTTAATAGCAGATCTGTATTAATACATAACAAATAATTTTCAGTTAAATAGCATTCTCATTATAAATTTATGTCTTAAAAACTCATAAAGAGAGCTGTGAGAGATGGGAAACATCCAATACAAAATTGCTCATAACAGCTGTCTTTTAGTCTTAATATTTCCCTGACTCTAGCTGCTTCATCAATGCATTCTGTTATTTTCATGGGTTTTAAGTTGTATGCTTTGAAAACAGTTCATTGAATGAATATGTGTTATTATCAGTATTTTATCATACTAATGGTTAGATGTTCCAGCTGAGACTAAGGCCCTGTTGTACTATACGGCCTATTGTGCAGATACCTGAAAGACCTGCTGCACAGCTTGTACAACGTAAACTGAGGATAAAGGAAAAACAGAAGCTGTTTCATCTCTATTGTAAATTAAGAAGAAAAATAAATGACTTGCTAGAAGTGATACATGAGAGTTTTTGCAAAAATGCAAGTAGGTCACAGCCTTCTGAGGAGAACTGATCAAAATACAAGGTTTCCAAATTTCAGCTGTGAAGTACACATGTATGTAGTACTAGATACGTATATACATTTCAATATGTGACATTACTTCTATACATACAGTTTTTCTCAGTTCTCCTTGATTTTAAATAAAAGATTATATATAAAAATATTTTCCGTCACAGCTGTCTACCCATCATGAAACTGACAAAAATATCAATTTCACTGAACAAAAATTCAGGATCTGTAGTTACAAAATCTTTTCAGGTCCATTAATCTTTTAAAGTCACCTCAAGACTGCAAATTTTTGTCAGCATACAACTTCACAACAGGAAAAGCCATGTGCCACACCCCCAACTAGCCCTGGTTAGACAAGAATGCTGAATTATCATTTCTAAGGATTACGCAGGTTGTCCCAAGTGTTCCTCAGAAGTTCTAACTGTCCCGGAACAATGGACTCTGGAGTTTCAGTAAGTCCCAACTGGCATAAACGTTAGATTGCAGAATTTTTTTTTTTGTTCTAAATGCAAGAAAACATTTCCTTTTTTATATAATCTCGCTCACTACGTTTGACAATGCAACAGACTATTTGGGAATTAAAATAAAAGATAATGACATTTTTTTAACCTATGTTACTAGCATAAAATGTAGATTAACATACAATCACACCTTCTGTCAAATTGCCAAAAATAAGTTACATTCTTGTCCAAATCATTAATCAGTTTGTCAAGAGTAGAATATATCAATAAAAGCAAAGGTAGCAAAATAAATTATGTGCTTAAATTTTCTTCTCTTACCATGTCTATACAGAGAGATGAGATCCTTTGAGTATTTCAAGTTGGCTGGCTCCACACTAGATAAAAACTATAGGATGTACATCTGGGTTAGCGTAATGCTGTGCTCAGCTTATATACATTTAGAAGCAGGACATAAACAATTCACACAGTATTAAGAGAAATGGCATATAGCTTGGCCATACTAGAGCAGCTATTCAGCTTCTTAACAAAAATTTGCTTATATCAAGCAGAATCAGAATATGGGCAGAAAAGTATGAATCTGTTCAAACCCTACTGTGTAATTATGCATTGGTATATTCTGTTACCCTGCAGGACACTTTATATCTTCACAGACAAGATTTCTTTTCTGCTTCTTTATAATACTGTTAGCAAGAGCATTCTTTTTTCTTCTCCTTACACGTATCACAGGTTTGTCCAGTTTCAAGGTGAGGGACTAGGGAAAGTAGTATTACGCATTTCTTTCTTTTTGTCTTTCTTGAACTGCCCAGCCATCAAGGGGGGAATTTAGATGTCCTGTGCCTTCATGCTCAGAACATTAAAGATGCAGAAATTATCTAGGAAGAACAGTGGACAGACAAGAAATGCATTTGAATCTAATTTCAGAAAACTGTGCCTCAATCCAAAACATAGATCTTTAAAACTTCTCTCCCCAGGGGACACCTGGATATTCTGCATGCTCTTAGATACTGTAGGAAGCTGAAATTTCTGTATCAAATTTTCATAGCACCTGAAGCTCCTGTTTTGAATTTGCCTAGAAGTGCTTCAGTCCTGCCCTAGGCTATTCAACTTGCCATGTAGTAAATACCCAAACCTGATTAAATTCTGGAAATTTCCAAGTGGAGTTTGAATAAGGGAAGGTGGTGTGAGGCTGCTCAACCCTCTAGCTATGGCCATTCCACATGACTTGAGGGCATAAACTGTAGGAATCATTGTGAGTGCAATAACCACCCTTGCCTGGGAAACACACCTCTTCCTCTTCTGATGTCCCTCATCAGATAGAACTTCTCACAGACAAACCAGTATTGCCCTGGGCTTCCTTTAAACAAATAGACTGAAGTAAAAGTCCTGTTGCCTCCTATTTTCTCCCTACTTAAATGCATATTTGTTCTTTTATTTATGTGAAATGATCTAGCTGAAATTGTTGCTGCTGTGAGTAAAGGACTTTAATTCCAGAGAGGACAGGATTACGGAGTATGTCTAACTTGGTAAACGGAGAATTTAACCCCTGCTCATCATGACTAATTGGGTATTTTTGTTTTTATTTCTCTGTAATGGTTATTTCTCCTTGTATCTTGTACAGGCCTATTACCTAAGGCATGAGGGAAACAAAATGGGACTGTTTCAAAACTGACCTCATACACATTTGGTAAATTTCAATCTCAGGAAGGCTTTTAAAAAGCTTTTAGACAATTAAAGATGNGTATTTTTGTTTTTATTTTTCTGTAATGGTTATTTCTCCTTGTATCTTGTACAGGCCTATTACCTAAGGCATGAGGGAAACAAAATGGGATTGTTTCAAAACTGACCTCATACACATTTGGTAAATTTCAATCTCAGGAAGGCTTTTAAAAAGCTTTTAGACAATTAAAGATGCTAAAAATGTTTAAAGAATTTAAACAATAAAGGGTGCGAAATGAAGATAAAAAAATATTTTCTCTTCATGAGAATGTATGTTTTAATGTTCAAGAGATGATTAGATAATACTGCAGTGAGTTCATAAAACATTTCGGAAAAGCCCATATTGTAATATAAGAAAGTTTTGAACTCAATAATGTGAATCACATATGAGTGTGTTTATACTTAAACATCTTTTAAACCCCTGAGGATATTAAATACAAATCCAAGGTTTCTAGGATAATGTGAAAGAAACTAAGATCGAGCAGTGCTCTGGCAATTCACAGAAGTGCTGACCGTTCTTTCTTGGCTCCTGAGTGCTCTCTAAGTGCTACAACTGAAGATATACATTCTTACTTAATATACATGTCTTTTAGATTTTAATTATGTATCGTATTTTATGTTGTTCATAATGAAAATCTCAGAAGCAGTTTTCTGCCATTAAGCAACTTCTGACCATCCACTGGAGTTTAGCTAATGGCAAGTATCTATATCTATACATGAAAGTAGATGTTAAATTCAACAACTTGAATAGGACACTCTCAAGCAAAAAAGAAATGGTTCCTTCTTTTCACTTTTATAGCTCCTCCCCTACTGTTAGCAGAGGTCTCTGCAATAATACCACTAAAGGATTATAGGAGCTGCTATAAAAAAAGAGTAAAGCTATTAAAAAAGCAGCAATCCTAAAATAAATATATTCCTGAGTGCACAAAAGCAGATACTGCATTGACGCTTGCAATCAATTACTACACTATAAGGCATTCACTCCTCTTGAAGAACCTATTATTTTGAAACATAATGCAAAGTCACAGCAGGTATCATAGTACGGGGCCATGCATATTGCATCTCAGCCAGATACAGAGAGGCTTAAACAGGCTAGACTCTGTGTGTATTCTGCACAAAAAATTAATAATAATAAAAAAATCAACAATCTCTGTATCACTGCTCTAAACTGTTTCTCCACATTTTTTGGGGGGATCATGACATTCATTACTGAGACTAAATCCTTCATTATGCACTTTGTCAAAGTGTTTAAAGCAATATACCAGCCTAAAAAGTGGAAGTAACTTTCAATGTCTAGCTTCTCAGTTTCAATGAGTTTGTATCTTCACATGTCTAAATGCATGTACTATGTAGGAAAATCTCACTAATCAGGATTTTGCAAGTCTGTACTCTTTTTAATACACAAAAAATAGGTCTTCCAATTTCTCAGAGATTTACTATCAGATGTTAATAAAGGGCTTAATTTTACTTGTATTCTTAATTGTAAAAATAATTTGCCAAATAATTTGGTCGTATATTTTGGTCATATATTTGCTATTTTATTGTGAAATAATAGCATAAGTTGATAAAATTAAACTAATTTGCAAAATAAAATACATTTTTAGGATTAATATCTATGCAAGAAATAAGCTCCGCAACTTTTTCCCATGATATGAAGTATAGCTATTGAAACCTTTGAAGGTTCCCTGGATGCTAGTGCTACAACTGCAACAAAGAACAGAAATGTTGCTATACATGATTGTAAAGATTCCAAAACATACCAGCGTAATTAGAGGCAGAGAGGTAACAGATAAAGGTTTTCAATTTCTTAAAATCACACCTGACAGGATGTTTTATTTCTTTCATTTTTTCCTTTTAAATGTGAGTTGCCTGGAATACTTGGTAACATACTGGTTTGCATTCTGGATTAACTATAATGGTTTTGGAATAATTTTGTTACTTGCCAGTACTGTGTTGTGTTTTTTTTTCCCTAAAAACTGTTAAAGGATTTCAACATGCACTCTACTGCTCTACCATAGCTCCCTTAGCAACTTTGACCTCAGGCATCTGATGGGAGGTGAGCTTTTCCACGCGTAAAAGGCCTTTCACAAGAAGTGCATGGTGGAGACAGAAGCACATTTTCCTATTACAACAAATATGTTAAACATGACGTCAGAGATCCATATACTTTTGCTTCTCTTTACCATCAATAAGGGCTGCTCACTTCAACCTCGATTCTTGTAATTTCTTCTGTATCTATGTATGATTGGAGAGTATGAAAAAAGGGTAAAATTGTCTTTCCTGCCTGCACAGGAAAGTAGGCATAATTTGCTACTAAAGCATATCCAAGTATGAATATTTCTATGTTATGCTGAAATGAAGTAATCTGGAGAGTGACAAAAGAATTTGGACTTGTCAACAAAACAAGGAGACATGATCTCTGAAGCAGAAAATTCCAACATAAGAAACAAGGCATACAATTATATGAATCAGGAGCCTACAGGGCACAGTTTCAAATCAGCAACCTCTTTTTTGTAACTGCTATCTGATATGTCAAGTTGAGATTCTTACTGTAAATGATGTCTAAAGTAGACAATTTGCCTGGTTAAAATATTAACTTGAAATAATCTTTTAGTTTATATGAATACAATAGATAGTATAAAGTTTTTTCAAATGAATGTCTGTAAACACAATATCCTTAAAAATGTGAACCATGGGGTGTCTTTACAGCCATTTATTTAATAGATACCTACTCAGTTTCTAATAGCACCTAACCATTTGGCATGTCTGCAAAAAATCCCTCTCTCCCTTGTGCCCATACACATCATGCCTGCTTAAACAAATTAACTGTAAGCATAAGAAATTATTTTATTGCAGATTAAAGAAAAATGTTGTTATACATTTAATCTATCTTCCCAGATCACTAATGTCTATCCAGAGACAAATGCTTGAAGATTACTTCGTTTTTTCACTTTATTGTAAGCCATTCTATTATAAGCTCATTTTCAGACCCTAAGGAGGTCAACCCTATTAAAGACAGGTAGAAGACCATCATCTAAATGCTTAGGAAATTAAATAGGACAGCCTTGTGTACCTTAAAGAAAAGTCATTCTGTGAAGTGGTGTTTCTTGTGAGATTTTTTCGGTGGTGTTTAAAGCAATTATTTTGAAGATTCTTCAACTTTTTAGCAGTTCCTTTTCTCCAGACATGTTCCCAAGTGTTTCAAAAGGTCTTTCATGTGCCCTCTCACTTCTCACATATTTGAATTTAGTGAATAAACCTAGCATGAAGCTAATATGTTATGTGTCCATCTTTTAGCACTTATAACATTGAAGAGGTTTTATTTTAAAGACATAAAACAACAATATAATTGTATTTAAGTTGACACCTTTCTTGTGTCAATGTTTTAGTTTCAGTTGCAATATGCTCTGGAAAGCCATGTATTATTTATTTATTCTAGCGATTACATATATTTTCTTCATAAAAAGTTAAGGCAGAGTTTCAGTTAACCTAGTTAATTTGGTTTCCAGAAATTTATAACTACAACATGCAATTTCCTCTCTTGTCAGTCTTAACCAATATCTCATAGATTAGTGTCATGGCTCTGAGTTATGGTAACATGAAAGTTAGCGTGGACAAAGCCCTCCAAAAACTCAGTTTTGTCTTCTCAGGAAACTATTCAGGATAAAGTCCAGCTCTTCTCATTGCTGCTCTCAGCTGCATCTCTGTAAAGACAGAAATAAGGATTTGAGGATTCTGATTTTTTAATGCTGTATTTCCGTATCTTTGTTGCAATAACAAGTCATCCTTTTTATTTTTCTTCCTGATGCAAATGTTATTTAAATAAAGAGTATTCATACACACACTTCACAGTAAATATTTACTTACACTGGTGCAAGAAATCAATACAGGCATAGAAACTTGTTGGGTAAAACTTATTTTTGTTTCTCGAGATATCCAGAACAGCAACTAAGAAAAAACACCTCATTTCATTCAGATTGGAAGAGATTACTTTCAGAAAAAAGCATTACTTAACCAAGAGTTTTCATAACATTGATTCTAATTTGTATGCCTCCGGTATAGCTACTCTAGCTATTTCTGTATTGTTGTCATTGACTTCAATTTTCACAAGAAGTTGGGAAGAGACATGGCCAGGATAGCTGACCCAAACTAGACAAGCAAATTATTCAATACCACTGATGACATGCCCAGTATATAGACTGGGGGGATGGCCGGACAAGTGTGGGGAAGCTGGGCTACTCATTTTCTATTTTCGTTTATTAGTATTATAGCTGTTACCATTCCCTTCTCTCTCTATTGTTTCATTAAACTGTCCTTATCTCAGCCCATGAGGTATACCATTTTTCTTCTGATCCTCCTCTGCATAGGGACCTGCAGCCCGTGGAGGACCCCACGCCAGGGGAGGTGCCTGCTCCCGAAGCAGACGCGACTCTGCGGGCAGCCCGTGCTGGGTGGGTTCGGCCTTGAGGTGCTGCTCCACGCGGGAAGGACTCACGTGGGAGGGGTTTGTGAGGGACTGTGTGCTGTGGGAGGGACCCCGCGCTGGAGCAGGGGAAGCGTGTGAGCAGCCCTCCCCGCCTGAGGAGGAAGGAGCGGCAGGGACAATCTGTGGTGAACTGACTGCACCCCCCATTCCCTGTCCCCCTGCGCCGCTGAGGGGGGAGGAGGGAGAGACATGGGGAGCGAGGGGACTCGAGCCCGGGAAGGAGGGGGGCTTGGGGGAAGGGTATTTATTTGTGGTTTATGATCTGGCTTTGATGTACTACGATATGGCAACCCTAGGCCATCCCACCTAAACTAGTATCTTGATTTTAATGGTGGCAAATAACAGATACTTGGGAAATGACTGAAAGAAGGAGTATATTTATAGACACATATGAATACACAAAGAAAATATGTGACAGTGGTGCTCCTGACTTCCAGGGTCCTGAGGGCATCACCAAGCCTGACTGTCCCTTCTTAAACTCCACCCTGCCCATCACCCCATTGTGGCTGATCCCAGTGACACCATCAGAGTGCCTGTGTTCAGTGGTGCCTCTAGTTCTCCTCCCTGGATGGACCTCAGTTCTCTATAGTAGCCTTGTTTCCAGTCCCGCCTCCTGCTGCTCCTGACTGTGCAGGTCCCCTGGGTGGACCCCAGGCCTGGTGTCTCACTTTGCCTTGCTTGGGTCTGCCCACCCTGGTCAGACCTTGTGGGACTGTGCCTTATCAGTAAGGTCACAGCCTGTCATGGGGTCACCCTTGATTCCTAACCTTCCCTTAGGGAGAAAACTTGCCTCTGCTTCTCCTTGAAAATAACTGTATGATTGTTTGTAAACATATTATCAGAGTACCTTTGCAGTGTCAAAGAAAATTAGAGATAAAAATCACAGTTTCATCTATGGTAATAATGAAAGGCAGAAGAGGATCTCAAAAGACCTGCTAATTCATCTTTTCACTGAGGCATGGTCATGATATTTCAATGTCATATTCTTGAAAACTACTAATCAGAGATTTGTTTCAGCATCTCACTGTTCTCACAGCTAAAGTTTTCCTGAGATTCCCTCCAATTTTTGTTTCTTGTCATTTTACATGCTGAAATCAAATATCTGAAACTTCTGCTAAGATTGTTGTCTTAGTCATTGTTAAACAGAACATCAGTACATGAATGCTGTAATAGCCAGACTCTTCTTCTTGGCTGGAAACTATTGCTACTATCTTGACTGTCACTGATTCTGTGCAGTAAATTTGGAAAACTGATCTAGACTGCTAAAAAAAGATAAACAGCAAAATATAACTGGGATAATAAACACTCTTTCAAGAGAGTTTGGTAATGTAAGAAGTTAACATTCTTCGTTGTGACATATTTTTAAGTACTGCAGTGCTGGTTAATTAAAAAGTCCCCAGTAATTTATCTAATAAACAGTTAATAGATTAATTCTTCACCCTGCTGCGCATAGAGACTCCATTATTGGATAACAGTGCCCTTATAATGCATTAATTAGAAAGGAGAAAGAAAACAATGACCAAAAAATATCACTAGCTGTCAGAGAAAAAGAAAAGTCAGATCAGGGAGCTGAGTGTTGCTGACTAAGTATAATACTAGCTAGATCAAAAAGTCATTTCAAAAATTCACTACTGCTGTACTTTTTTCTTTCTTTATTTTTGAGAAGTTTGGAGCTAGCTCATATATAGGCCAATATTTCTCACAGTTACGCTTTCAGACTGTATGATTGTGATTATGGAAGAAGGAGGCGATTGTTTTCATGTGTGTGCAAAAGATGGACAAGTATGCAACTTGATTCAACTAGCTCAGAGTTGCTAGAAGTAGAAGGAATACTGATTTTTCACCATGAAGTTCAAATATGCAAATAGTTCCATTCATAAAATATTTAAGACAAATTATAGCCCCGCACAAATAAGAGCTGATAAGCAAGATGCTAACAGAACTGTCTCATTTCCAGTTGAACTTAAACATAAGGGAAAATATGAGTGGTTGTGTATTGTATACATAAGTTGATTTGGTTTAGCAAGAAAAACTTTTCCAAATGAGTGGGCTTTGTTTTCTCTCTGATCTGATTTCATATATTTCAAATGTATTATATATTATATATATATATATATATATATATATGAATATATAAATATATTCAAATATATTTCATGTATTTCAAATCCTGAGAGAGAGAATTTTTATTTCTTATTCTTTAATAAAAGAAGTATCCATGGGGAACAGTGAAATTGACATATTTCTTCTAACAAGCTCATCCTTAGAAATTGGGAATAAATCATGTAATAGAATCACAACCTGAACAGCTTACGTATATTTGGACATATACAAGTGTGTACTGAGCTTGTGTAATACTGAACAGGTGTTAAAAGTTGAGTACTGATCACTTTTTTTCCAGCTGAAGTAATTCAGTAAACTACAACTGACCACATAACTCAAAATAGAATGACAATAGATCTAGGAGCTCATCCTGTTCATGACATCTGAAAACTATATATACGACAAAATAGACAAGGGATTCATTTCCCATTATGACTTAAATAGCAACAAAACCCATAAATACATTAAAAATCAGAAACATAGTTAATACCACTGATTTTGCTGGTATAGTTTTTCCTCATTGCAGAGTGCTGTTTCTTTTTCTTCTGAAGTGAGAATCAAAAGGATTTGGATAGTATGTTCTAATAAAATCTCCACTTTGTAATTGTAACCTTTTGATGATGTGAACAAAAATAAATCAGACTTTATAATGCTAGGTTTTTATTTTCCCCAAATCAGTTAGAAAATATATCCATTCAGTTTTCGAAACAATACGTCATATCTCTAAGAACTTGGGGATTTCTTTTAAAACAAAATTTTTAAGTTTTTATTTATGAATTTTACTTATCTTTATTTAAAGAGACCCACTCAGATTTGCAGCCAAGTGTCATAGCGTTTCAAGTATACACATACCCTGATGGCCCCTTCCTGGTTACTTTTTCTTCTTGACTTGAGCAACATTCTAGCCTGAATGTTTTCTTTTAACTGCTCCCTCTGGAACTTGCCCATATTATGGCTGAAATGTGAATTTGCTCCCTAGATGAGATAAGGATCTCTCATTTTCAAGGGCTTGAATATTATGATTTAAATCTTCTTAGGCAAGTAATTTAAAATAAATCAAAATGTGTTATTTTGCTATGCTAAATGGAATCTTTCGAGCATATCTTTTGATATAATTGGCAAATCTCATTAAAAAAGAGTAGACATGTTTGGGTGCATTTTTTTAGTGAATGAAGAAGGACCTATAAACACCCAGACACTCAAGATACAGACACAAGTGGCTGAGTTGTCAGTGCAGTCTAACCCAATTCAAAACCTTATTTGCAACATCATGACATCACTTACTTTTACAAATAAAAATACACTTCACTCAGCTGTAGTTACTGCAGTTTCTATCCCCTCGGAGCATAGATTGAAGAGAAAAGTTAGTTATGGTAGATGTTCTGAAGCTTTTCAATCTGTGAAAGGTTGTTTTTCTTAAGATTTTTGGTTTTTTTCAATTTGAAACTTATTTCTGTGAAGAAATTTAAACCTATACTCAGCATCATAAAAACCATTAGCTATTAATACTCTCAAGAAAGATCATTTGCTGAAGAAAAGTCTTGCAGAACTCCTCTAATGTCAAATTTTTGACTGAAAGATCTATCTGACCACATAAAACTGGACATACAAATTTTTTTTCTATTTCAAATTTGAAAATATACATATAATACCAGCTAGAAAAAGATTCAGAAAACAAGCACCATGAAATGATATTACTCTCAATTTTTACTAACAAAGAAGCAGTTGTATGTTTTGTTAGTTTCTTTTAATGTAGCAAAAAAGATGAATAAGTTTGATCACTTCAAAATGTAGGATACATCTGTCTGAAAGTCAGTGTATTGTTTTGAATCTCATAGGCATATGCTACACTTCATTGAGTCCTAGCACACTACTTCACTAAAGTATGCACACAGCATACTTTACTATCCAAGCAGGTACCTGCCAGAGAACCCACAAAATTTATTTGCTATTACTAGGTAGCTATATGTCTAGGTTGCACAGAGATATTATGCTAACATCTATGAATGTTCTAACATCTATGAATATTTATGTTAACACCCATTAGTTTCTAATATACAACATTTCAAGTCACCAACATGCTGATTTTATAATATGGACTGAATGTTATCTGGAGCTAGATTAGAACTGCTGCATTTTTTTAAGCAATCTAGGAGGTTGCCTAGAACTACGTATCATCACTATCTAAACCTGTACTAAATGGATATTGCCAATATTAGTACAAATTAAGCATGAAATTATTTCAATTTAAACATGAGTGAAATGTACTACTTACTTTCATCTAGTTTTGCATGTGGCACAGGGACAGATGGTATGGACAGACAGGTATTTTGCCTATTTACTAAGTTGCAAATTTCAACTAACTTGGCAGAAGTTGACAGTACTTAGTTATTAAATATAAATAAATCCTCTGTGTTATGAAAGCTTGTCTTTTTTTTTTCTGTGAAAGTCCTTATTTCCTTTAATAATTGCCAGTTAAGCAACAAACATATAGCACATCATTTACAGCAAAATGATTTATGCTGAACCAAGATCACTGGGAAATAAAATAAATGAAATTGAAACCATCAGAAGCACAGGAGATGAGAAATAATAGACAAGGCCAGATGATCACAAGGTCAATGAGTTGTACATCATCAACATATTAGTAAAACTGTAACCATTAATAGTCTTTAATGAAATTAGGCAGACTGTGTTTTAATACTTCCTCAGTGCAAAGAGTTTTGCACAAATAATAATACAAATTTACTTAGAATGTCACTGTTGTGGTGTAGGCCCTGCTTCCCCCTACTAACAAGCCGCACTGCAATGTCAGATCATTCAGCACCATATGAGAACAACAAAGAGCTGGGATAATT
>VZSC01015445.1:48791-71680 GCA_013398225.1 Steatornis caripensis
GGAACAGGCTGCCCAGAGAGGTTGTGGAGTCTCCTTCTCAGGAGATATTCAAAACCCGCCTGGATGCATTCCTGTGCAACGTGCTCTGATTTAGGCTCAGCCAACAACAAAGAACCACGCGGTCGCTCGCTCACTCTTCCCTCCCCAGTCGGGTGATGAGAAAATGTAAGCTGGTGGGTCTAGACAAGGTCAGAGAGGGTCATTTTTGTCACACCTCCTTCCTCTATCGAATGTCTTATTTCCCTGTTTCTTCGTCCTGTCTCATCCTTAAATAGACATCTCAGATAGATAGATAATCACATGTGACTACTGATACACTGCAAAAGAAAACTTGGTAATGGGATTTAAAGTTAGTATACATGAGAGTTTTTAAAATTTGTTTCCTAAGGAGACAAAGATCAGTTGACCACTGTTGTGGTTTGAGTCCAGCCAGCAACAGAGAACCACATGGCCGCTCGCTCGCTCGCTCCTCCCATACATGTTGGGATGAGGAGAAAATGTAAGGAAACCCGCTGGGTCGAGCTAGGACAGGGAGGGTTCACTCACCAGTTATGGTCACAGGAAAAACCAGGCTGAAATTGGGGAAAAAAATCAATTTAATCACTTATCAATCAAAGCACAGTAGGATAAGGAGACAAAAAACCCCAGATCTTAAAACACAAATAAATGCCCTTCCCCCCACCCCCCCTCCTTCCTGGGCTCGAGTCCCCTCGCTCCCCACGTCTCTCCCTCCTCCCCGCTCAGCGGCGCAGGGGGACAGGGAAGTGGGGGTGCAGTCAGTTCACCAAAGATTGTCCCTGCCGCTCCTTCCTGCTCAGGCGGGGAGGGCTCCTCACACGCTTCCCCTGCTCCAGCGCGGGGTCCCTCCCACGGCACACAGTCCCTCACGAACTCCTCTCATGTGGGTCCTTCCCGCGTGGCGCAGCCCCTCAGGAATGCACCGGCCCAGGGCAGGCTGCCCACAGAGTCGCGTCTGCTTTGGGAGCAGGCACCTGCCCTGGTGCAGGGTCCTCCAGGGGCTGCAGGTCCATCTCTGCTCTCTGGTGGGTCTTCACGGGCTGCTCCACCACGATCCTCTGTGGGCTGCAGGGGCACAGCCTGCCCTCTCCCCGCCGGCTGCAGGGGAATCTCTGCTCCGCTGCCTCCTCCTGCTCCTTCCTCACTGACTCCCAAGTATCTGCATAGGTGTTTCTCTCACCTCCCCCTCCTCCCTCTGCTGCAGGTCTCAATGACCGCTCCTTTGTTCTCTCCTTGAATCCGTTACCGCAGAGGCCCATCCATTGTCTCTAAACGGCCCGGCCTCAGCCTGTCGTGTGCCGCTTTGGAGCTGGGGGAGCTTCGAGCAGCTTCTGACAGGGGCCACCCACCTGCGTAGCCCCTTCCCTTGTTACAAAGCCCTGCCACACAGACACAACACAACTAGGCTCTCTGCTTCCCGCACCTCTGATAATTTTGAGGTCTTCTAAACTACTGAAACAATGAGGAAGACACACTAACATATTAAAGTCCTATTCTTTCTGTAAAAATATAGCTGCATAAGTAAGAAGAAAATTAATAAGTTCCATTAGGGAAAGAACATTTTATAAAATTCAAATTTAAAGAAGTCCCAAGTATTAGAAGTTCTACGTTCCAAGAATGAGAAAGGGTTCTCATATTTCTATATATATAGAAGAGTTCGCATACTTCAAGTAGATGCTGTAGTCCCTTAAACTTTAAGTAAATCAATCAGACACAGAAATATAGTATTGTGTATGAAAGCAAAGACATTTGGGAATATTCTTTTTATTTTGAGATGTTACATGAATATGATATTCACAATTTCCATTTTCTTACTATGAGTGCAAGATAGCTATAAGCCATGCTGGTACACTGTATCACAGTTCTGTAGCACGACACTGCGCATCTTGTTCCATTTTTCTGGGTTTTGTGTTTCTCATAACATGTTTTAATTTGTACTTTACCTATCTGCAACCTATCCTTGTTTTAATGAGGCAATTCAAAAAGTTTTGAACAATAGGATATGGAGAACTCTGTCTTAAATATATTTATGTTGTGGTTTAATCCCAGCTGGTAACTAAGCACCAAACAGTTGCTCATTCACTCCTCCTGTTCCCACCCTGGTGAGACGGTGAGGAGAATTGGAAAAAAGTAAAACTTGTGGGTTGAGATAAGAACAGTTTAATAATTGAAATAAAATAACACTAATACTAAAATACTGATACTAATACTAATGATAATGATAACTGTATGAAAAGATAGATAACAAAAAGAGAGAGAAATAAAACCCAAGGAAGACAAGTGATGCACAACGCAATTACCACCCAATGACCAATGCCCCGCCACTCCCTGAGCAGCAATCGCCCCTCCCGGCCAACTCCCCCCAGTTTATATACTGAGCATGATGCCCTAACGTATGGAGTATCCCTTCAGCCAGTTTGGATCATCTGTGTCTCCTCCCAGCTTCTTGTAGAGAAGCATCTGGGAGGACAAGGGCAGTACGAGAAACTGAAAAAGTCCTTGGCTTAATGTAATCGTGGCTTGGCAACAACTAAAACATCAGTATGTTATCAGCATTGTTCTCAGCACAAATCCAAAACATAGCCTCATATTAGTTACTGTGAAGAAAATTAACTCTATTACAGCCACAATCAACACAGTTTATAAGCTGAGATATATTGGGGGTGGAGGGAGAAAAGATCTACCATATTTGTGGAAAAAATTCAGTAATTTTGTTTTCACGTTCAGTCACGTAAACCTGGATGCTTTTCAGGGAATGCATACATAGTTTAAGGAATATAAAAGATGTTAGCACATAAACATGGAAAATATCTATAAAGCAAGGACGAACTTTTAAAAACAGCATTTTATCTTTGTGCAAAATTTTCCATAAGAGAAGACTCATCTGCATCTTATCCCTGTAGTGAGCCATTTAAACAAGAGGACAAGAAGTTCTTTAATGACTATCTAAAATCTTAACTTACCAGTTAACATACATTCTTATGACAACATCCACCTGTTGGGGCAAAAGCAGCCTATTTTTCATTCCTGATATTGTAAACAAGATTTGTCCATGTTCTGAATCTTGAGGTTGTAGAATTATTGTTCCCAAGATGTTTAATTTGGAAATAATTTTTTTTTTTACTTTTATTATCTGCAAATTTCACCACATTTTCATTTATTAAATGGCTGGACTGGATTATTCAGTTTAATCTAGTTATTGAATATGTAACTTGCACAATATAGGAATAAATGCTACTTTTGTGAAGTGAAAGAAAATTACAAAGACAGTCCCAGGACAGGTAAAATATGTATAAAAATACTTTTTTAAGTTCATGACATACCAAATCTTTGGTTTTTGGAAGATAGTTTGCTGACTAAACTAATCTTTTTAGTAAATTATTTTGAAATCAAAAGACTGGTTTAGGTTTGTAATGAAAACTGCAGTATGCACCAGCTGACCAGAGGCAACATTTCCACAGTTATATCAGCCTTCTGAGCTGGATATGAGAGTAATGTAAAAGAAATTATTTTAGAAGCATTTGTAATAATAATAATAAAACAATCTACGACATGGAAAGCCAGCACAATTACTCAGTGATACATGAGTACATGCATACACATATCCAGTCTCTTAAAAGTCACAGATAAGCATAAAGATAATGACTGTTTAAACACAATATTAATAAGAACCTTCCATCTCAGATTTTATTTTCTTTTCTGCACTGCCTCAGGGACCTTTCTGGAGACACTGCAGAATCACTGGCATGTAGCTGGCTACCAAAAACTCAGTTGTATATTTTTATGACTTTATCCAATGCTGCTTATAGCAATGAAAATCTAACTGGTATTATGTTTGGAAATGGGTAGAATTTTGTGAATAAAAGTAGCCTTCTGTTGAGCTGCTGTCTTTTTAAGAGATAGATGGTACGTTCCTACATTATCATCTAAAATAAGTGCTGTTTCTGTCTCATTATTTTGGCTGCTGCATATCAATATTTCTGCTGACATTCTTAGCATCACAAAAAAGCGAGAGGTTAAGCAGATGAACTCCATGGAGATATGAAGTGACTACAACCCACCATGAGTTACCTGTTTGCATGCTTGGAAATTATCTGGGCATGGAATGAATGATCAAAAGGTTTCTTTCAGATACTGCAATCTTATTCTTTCCCTGTGAACACTTTCTCTTTTTTTCAAGTTGTCCGGGAGGTGTATCTATCTTTCTCTTCTCCTTAGCATACATGAAGTCTTGCTGCTCTTCATTAACAAAATGATCCTGATGAAGACTCAGGTCCCAGCCATTTGTTGTCTTAATGGTTCAGGAAAGGTTTCAAAGACTTCTTTCTTCTTGTGTCTTCGTAATTGCATAGAAGTGGTCATAGCAATGTTGTACAGAGCAGATAGATCATTTTCTCTACTTCCATCTGCTTTTTAGGTATCTAATGTAATCAATGCAATCAGTTCTTCAATATTACACAGAGTATCTATGGGATTTCCAAGATAATACCCTCTTATATTCCAAGATAATACCCTCTACGTTACCATTCTCTAAAATTTCCCTCAGAACTTCACAAATATAACTTGCCTTCTCAATTCTCATATGCTTTTGATTGTACTGAAGTTCAGGGGGTTTTATTCAATCCATTTAGTCAAGATACTAAGATTATGGTAGTGGTATCCTGCTCTCTTATTTATTTACTTTCCCCCCAGTCTCCGTCATCAGCAAATTTTATTGTCAAAGATATTTAGATCATCAATCTAGAACATTGACAAAAGAGCATTAGTGTCATACCTAGTATCAGTTCTTGAACTACCCCATTAGAACATGCTATGCACATTGATATCATTAGCAATGACAATTTAAGATAACATATGCATGATAACAGACATGAAATCAGAATTCTACTTGGGAGATAAAGCTGTTGTAAAATGTATCTTTTTTAGAGAAAGGAGATACTACTAATTGTTTTAGACTGAGCTATAGTAGCTTACTCTGTATTAATAATTTGTACATGGACATAGATAAGAAGCAAATCTCTTGACTGCTGATTTATGTTTGTAGATTTTATTTGCCACTTCATGTGTCTGAAACCAAAATAACTCACTTCTATCTCCAGATTAGAAACTGTTTTGTACTCTGACTTACAAACATGCAGTTCTAGGATCTGAATCTCCAAACAAAAGAGAATTTTGTAATCTTAAAATACGCAGAAGCAGAACATGCACAACTCAATAAAATCCCATCCTTGATGACAAGAAGTTGAGTCAGAAAATTAAGATAAATGCATGTCTGTCTGGCAAAAATTCAGAGGGGAAGAAGAAAGAAGACAGCTGCAGCTAATGTATCTGGAGTTTCCTCTCCAGTTCTTTTATTACCTTAATTTAAAATGAGTTTAGTGCTAATAAAGTTTCTAAGCAAAACAAAGTTTCAGATTACAGACAAGAGTTTGATTGTCTAGGGAAAAAGGCTGATGACTGCACAGGATCCAGCCCTCTCTTCAAGCACAGAATTAGATTAGTTATAGAATGTTAGCTTTTTCTGCTCCAGAGATGGGTAAACAAACATCTTTCTTGGCTTCACCTACTCACCTTTGTTATATGCATAGGGAGCTGAGTAATTCTATCTGCTGTGTAAGGGAAACAGTGATATACTCCATTCTGTGGCTTGATTTTTTCAATATGTGGCTGGCTAGGAAATAAATAAGTATGCCTAATGGAATTCACAGAAAAGCCTGATGTTGACATTAGCGTGTTCAAGAGACTGCAATTTTGACAGAATTTAAACAGATAATTGTGTTAACTTCTAGAGAGGAAAGAAGATCCCCAAACTTGATCTTTTTCAAATCAAATTATTATTGTTAATAATTGTAATAATTTTGTCTTGCTGCTAATAAGTTTTTGCATAAGGTCATCCCGTTTGACCTTTTCCAAATGTCAGCAATAATATTTAATATGAATATGCTTCACAGACACTTTAAACACTCATATAATGTTTAATATTAAAGGATAATAATCTTGGTATTTGTACTAAAAATGTCACTGGATATTGGATGAACAGTGATTACTTTGGCTTAATAGCAAGGTGTGTATCCAAACCATGATATTATCAGACAGCTTATTAAATTAGTATGGAAGAGAATTGTGGTTTTCATGCTTTTTTGTTTTTGAATTGAGTGTTTATAGAACACTCTTCTTCTGTAAGGATTTCAGTCATAGGGACCTGTCTTGAATAATTACCTGGAAATACGTAAAAAGGAAAAGAACAATATTAGTTCCTTCTATTAATGAAGACGTATCTTAATGCTCCTGGAGTCTAAAAATTCCTAGGAATTAGTCCATTGGAGACCAAATCCAGTAAAAGACCTAATTTCAGGAGCCTAGTTCCCAAATGAACTATGTATTAAGGCAGTCAAAACAACTAGAAACCTGAGATGAGTGATTTGAAAAAAAGAACACTTTAATTGACAAGATACAATGAAGCAGAAGGTAGTATCACATGTTGTGTCCTTGAAAAAGACAGAGTTCTGTAGTCAGATCCTCTGAAAAGCTTCTCCATCCACATTGATTTGAATCCTAGAATTGTATTCCAATAGAAGGCTCCTACAAGCGCTGTTTTTGCTGTAATTCAGTAAGNTGTCCTTGAAAAAGACAAAGAGTTCTGTAGTCAGATCCTCTGAAAAGCTTCTCCATCCACATTGATTTGAATCCTAGAATTGTATTCCAATAGAAGGCTCCTACAAGCGCTGTTTTTGCTGTAATTCAGTAAGACCCTGTGAGTTTGTCTAAAATTTCAATTCTGAACTAAAGGCCTTTTCTTTAAATTTTAAAAGCTGTAACTAGGAAAGGAGAGTTCTATCTTTAAAGTTTTCCTCAGCTTGAGAACCTTTAAGTCCACATATCCAGAGGAATTCTCTATCCACTGTCTTAAGGGGAAAGAAAAACAAAAAAACTTACTTGACCATGAGGAAAAATCATAGGAAGAGGATGAGCCTTGAGCCTACCAGTAGCTCACTTTCTAAGGAGGGTAGATGTAAAAACCTGAATTTACATGGCTTTGCACTTTAATATTGAGATAAGAGGAAAAAGAATAATGTTTGGATTAAACAAAAGAACTAAGAACAAATAAAGCCCAATGACAGGACATGGGGCAATGGGCACAAACTGGAGCACAGGAAGTTCCACCTGAACGTGAAGAAGAACTTCTTTACTGTAAGGGTAACATAGCACTGGAACAGGCTACCCAGAGAGGTTGTGGAATCTCCTTCTCTGGAGATATTCAAAACCCACCTGGACACGTTCCTGTGCAACCTGCTCTAGGCACACCTCCTTTAGCAGGGAGTTTGGACTAGATGATCTCCAGAGGTTCCTTCCAACCCCTATCATTCTGTGATTCTGTGAAAAATACTGCTTAGAACAGAAATGAAGATTCATGTCCCTCTTCATGAGTGCTGTTACTGCTACATAATAGTATTATACACTTGTCTATATTGAATTCCATTATTCTGCAAAGAATAATTTGATTCCTCTTGAACAGAGCAACTGCCTGGCACAGCCTGGAAGAGTCTGTGTTTTGCACAAGTGTCATAGGGTGCGCTGAACAGATAGAGTATGTTTGAAGAAATTATGACACCTCAGATGTTGCACATGATAGGTCTTCTGGCAAAATACATGCAGATTTTTTAATTACGTATATGCCAGCACAGAATTTGGAGTCCCTCAATATCTGTTGACCCAAGACCCAAGTAGGGGGTTAAATAAAACTAACAGTAATATTGTTATATCAATCTTGATACAAAAATAATTGGAGGTAATAAATGGAACCATTTTGTTAGATGTTATTTCTGGAGGTATGTAGTGATTGGTGTATCCCTGAATTCAAGAAGATTGATGGCTAAGAGGCCCATGTCTTCATAGCCAAATCTGGTTTTAGCTATATTTCACTAGTTTACAGTATGTGTCTGGAAGTTTTCTAGGATTTCCCTCTACTGTCTTACAGTTTTCTTAAATAATTTAAGCCTACAATCTACTTATCCGCAATAAAAAAAAAAATCTCTACCAGAAAGTAAAGCACATACCTCATTATCATTTAATTAAAACATCGCATATGATAAACAAACCAGCAAACAACAAAAATCTCTTGCCCCTGGCAATAATTACACCATCTGGAAAGCAGGAGCACTTAACTCTTTAGAGTTGCTGGAAAACTCTTCGAACTTCCCATCACGGGAAGTTCTATTTTTGTGATATATATTTTCCTGCACATCTTCATGTTTTTCATTATTATTTATTCTACTCTAAATTCATAGGAACTGGATTATATTATGACTGGGTAGACATTTGCCAATAAAATAAAAGTGATTTATGACATGCTATGGCCTTTGTATAAAATAAATAGGCTTTAAAATCATGATATGTATGTTTGTATATGGCCAAAGAAGACAAAACCGAACATTCGTTGTAATGAACTTCTATACCATTTTTTGTAGCTAGAAGAAACAGCATGGTTGCTTTGATATCAATAAACAAAACAAATGTTCTTATGCTAAGATATCCAGTTAGTTTCTTACACTTTCTTGAGTTGCTTCCCTGAACAATTCTGCTGTTAAAATAGTTTTTATTCAGAAGGTGCTTCTTTTCTCCATGTTTTTCTTTTTTCGATGGACAAGAACTTTTTCAAGACAACTTCTCAAACATGAGATGGGAAATCCTTATTTCTCCTTCTGATTGCATATTCACTCTTTAGGCAGGTTAACAGACTGTGGTTTATTCTCACAAGAAGCTCAGTGCTACTTGTGTTAGTAATTCACTAAAGCCAGAAATTAACAGTTAAATATGCTTTGTGACTTTGTGGGGTTTTATTATTTTTTTTTTTTCATAATGAGAGGAGAAGGAGTCAGGAAAAAAAAAACCTTAATTTGTCCTCTAAAAGCATTTTACTTTGCTGTGCAGAAAAATGTTGGTTGGAGAGTTAGACGTACAGAAAAGCATCTGCAACAGTTTTGGGCATGAACAATCATGTAAGCAAAGGGAGGAAAGAGTAAGAGAGAAGGAATACTTGTTTATATGAGAATATTCCTTGTTTGTGTTAGAAAATTCTTGTTAGCCTTTTCCAGATGCAGAAGAAAAAATATATCTTAATAGTCTTTTTTTGAATCATAGATGGAAAGTATGGAGGAGATGATAGCAAGATAGAGAGATATACCCTGTGTGTCTGTGTGGATGGGTGAGTGTGGGTTAGTACGTACGTGTAGCATTCAGAGTTCTATTACATGGCTGTCATGGAGTAATGTATAGTGCAATTGCTACTTCTCGGGGGTATTTTCCTTATAAAATGAAACCACTCAATTCTTATTTTATAAATTTAAATCTAAGAACAAGACAGATTGGGTCAGTTATCTGTAGTATCAAAGAGTTCAGTAAATGTAAGACAGGTAATTAACAAAGAAACAGTGAAGGCTTGATATTCAGTTGCCTTTGCTGAAGTTCTTGAATTTAGCAGCAGAAAGCTTAGAAAAATCTTACAAATAATGTTCAAATTCAGCTAAAATATATGAGAAGAGAAAGAAAACACATCCGAATATGTTCTGACAAGCACTTTAATTTAAATTGGTTTAAAGTTAATTTGTTTATATAATAAACTCCAAAATGAATAAAGGAGTCTGGTATATTGCATGTACCAAAAAAAAGAGAACACAATACAAATAAAAATAAAAAATTCTCACAGGCTTCTGAAAAATAGTTAGTCTTGAAATTTGCCTTTACTAATTGTAAAATCAAACTGACAGGAGAGAAATTATAATAAATTAAGAAAGGGACAAATAAAACCTTCTGAACATTGATCAAGACTCCAGTAGCAGTCACTTCCCGAGAGATGCTAATGGGAATGGGAACAGAAATTAGAGAAGCCAACAGAATACCCTTACTCAAGAAAAAGCCTAGGGACACAGTAGGAAATTAAAGACCAAATAGTTTAACTTCAATTTGCAGGAAAGTATTAGGAAGTATTTTAAACCACCAGCTCGGAAAATGCTTAGAAAAGCACAACTTGTTTAAATGAAGGTTGGAATAGGAAGGTTATGCCTTACTAATTTGTTAGTTCTATGAGACTATCATTGCCAAAGTAGACAAAGGAAATGCAGTGTAGACATCATACTTAATGGCTGCTCAGGAAGCTTTTTAATATCAGAGGTCGTGTAAGGTGCAGAATTATTGAACAGCAGAGAGTTTGGCACGTTAATTTAAAAGAAAATGGCTAAAGGACTAAAGGACAGAGAACAAGCCACTATAAACCTGGAGCAATATCGTCTGGAGAAATAAAAAAAAAGAGGAAAAAAAATGTGATCCCATAGAAATAACTTCTGTTCTAGTGCCTGGAAATGTAACACGCTGGGTTCAGGATGATATAATACAAAGGCATTGAACTATATATAAAATTCTATAAATAAAAGAAAGGTCAAAATTTAATAAACTATCTCAAAATATTTTATAAAACTTTTTTGTATGACAGACTTTTCCATCCAACTTCTAAGAGAAAAGCAAAACTGTGATGGAAGTACAGTCCATCTTTCTTTGTGACACTCTTAAAAACCTTATCTACAGGATGATACAGAAGTGCCAACAAATGCGCTTCAGGTTTTGGTAAGGGTTATAAATGTCAGTGTAGATCAGGAAAAAATAAAATTCACTGTTCAAAAAGCAAGTTGTATTCTTCTGTCTGTTTCTATCCAGAATGTATTTAAGACTTTGAAGTGTGAAAAAAGACCATCTCATCTTAGAAGAAAAGTAAAACCAAAACAAACAAGAAAAAAAACCAACAAAACCTATTCATGTTAAATGGAAGTGAAAACATCACTTTCATCTGGCTCTTCATCTGTTTGGAAGATTGATGTGGTTTTTACTTGCCAGAAGTTTCTAGTGAAGTTGACAATAATATACATAAAGCCTGAAAATTGAAGAGATCCCTTTTTTATCTTTTTCACTTTGTCTTTAGCCTGATGACGGTTACTTACCCTTACAGAAGAGAAGTCGATGGAAAAAAATCCTTTTGGGTTTGTGACCACTGCAATGTCAAAAAGATTTGGGAAGCTGAATTAGATCATGGCAATTTTAATCCTTTATATTTTATATAAAAAAAATTCTAAAGAAAATTCCTGCATAGTTTACAATTCAAAATCTGTCTTTTAGAACAATTACATTAACTATTTTGTATATAAAAAATATTTTTTTATATTTTTATTTTATACATTTACTAAAATAAATAATATTTAAGACACGGAAAGAAACATCATTGTAGCAGAATGATATACAAGTTTAAAAGAAATAAAACAGGTTGTTGCCTGTCTTTAATAAATACTGTATAACACAGACTGCTGTAGCTGTAAGTTTCTGGGAAAAACAGCAACAACAAAAAAACCCTCCTATGGCATCCCAAAAAGGATGTATTTAAAAGACAGATATTCATTGTAGAGAAGAGCAAAGTGTATCTGGCTAAAAGGCAACTGTTGTATGGTAAGCCTTTGTGATTCATTAAATGCTAGGAGCATGCAAGAGTTTAAAAAGTCCCAAATGGTTCAAAGGCCTATAGAATCCTGAGGATTTCCTGGAGATACCTAGCTTTGGCCATCTGTATTGTTTGGTATAGATGTTTACATCACAGTTAACATAATAACTGTAACTTGGATTAATCATAGAATCATAGAATCATAGAATGGTAGGGGTTGGAAGGGACCTCTAGAGATCATCGAGTCCAATTAAAGAACGCTTCATATTTTTTTAACTCTGAATTTATACACATTACATCCCTATCCTGTAAGAACATACGTATTGTGTGAATTCCTAAATATCAAAGCATTCTGTTGTTTGCATTATAAATATATTTTCTAATAATTTTACTGAAGCAAATACAAAAATCCAAATGAGTGAAAACTGCACACATTTCTTTGGGTTGAAAGATCCCTTCCTTACGTGCTGCGTACTTTCTGGTCCCTGACATTATTTGACTTGCAAATTCTCTTTTCCGTGGCCTAACATTATTGGAAGCGTTTTGCACAGACTTTGCAGTGTCAGGCCATATATGACTCATACCCTCCTTGGACCTTCATAGGGACTTTTTCCTAAGAACAATGCTTAAAAGCTATAAAATAAATGCAAAATACAAACTTACATTATATACTATCTAGATAACAGTTTGTGTTTTTCACTGTCTCCTCAGAGAACTACCTCATTCTTGTGTTGCACCTTTCAGTGGACTTTTTAGATGCTTCTCCATCTTAATTTTTATAAAACCAATATACAATCTTATCCCTTCTTCCTGTTCTCTCACCACAGTTGAATTATGAGTGTTTGCAAGATACTAGGTTGTTCCATAGGCCATAAAATGGGAGTTCCCTGACTAGTGATTAACTAAACGGTCCCAGGAGCAGCAGAGGCACTGTGAAGTCCTGTTCCTCAGCAGAGCACTGAAAGAGGATGCGTTCTGAATGGGAGTGCTACAGCCTTGTGACTCTAGTTGGAGTGAATCCTAAGGGTGGCTCAATACATTGTTCATAAAAGAGATATGCAAAAAGGTTTACTCTATTACAAGGAATATCTCATAATCTAGTGCACATATAAATTTACGTAAGATGCATATATGACTTCCTTAAGACTGAGAAACTTACATAAGTCGCAGTAAGCAAAAAGCATTTCCCATAAGTGTAATGATGTTTCATTGAGAGGGGAAGAATGTCATTTCAGCAGTTTTATAATATGATCTATGTCTCAATTTATGACTTAAATCTATAATCTTGGAGTATCTTAGTTCACTGAATCTAATCAATAATGGCTCATCTTATATTTAAGCCTCAAACAGTATTACAATTGATATAGCACAGTAAAAAGATTACAGATCTAAGTAATCCTCAAGATATTCAAAACCTGCCTAGATGCATTCCTGTGCAACCTGCTCTAGGCTAACGTGCTTTAGCAGGGGGGTTGGACTAGATGATCTCCAGAGGTCCCTTCCAACCCCTACCATTCTGTGATTCTGTGAAGATACAATCTTTTTTTTTTCCAGTCACAGCTGCAGGAAAGCTGTCTCCTACATAAATTTTAAAAGTAAAAAAACCCCAAATAAATCTTTTGGAAAATGGAAGACTAGGTGGCAGATGGCACAAAAGGTGTCACTCAACAAAATAATAACCAACCTAGCAAAACGAGGGTTTAAAATATCAGGACATAACATATGTTGTTAGTTGTTGTCAGCCTGTCTCTCATTTTTTTCCCCAATAAGTATGTATTTACTCATTTTAAAAGTATTAAAATTTTGGAAAAATAAAGAAGGATATAAAGAAAGAAACACATAGGTTAGCTTCAGGAAAGAACATCAAAGTTAGCACACCTATAGTGTTTCGTTATTTATTATTCATCACCACTATAATGGGGAGAAAAGTCAGGAATGATAAAAGGCTAGTTTACACTTTATAAATTGTGATATATCAGCATATTTATCACTAATATTCAGAGATGGTATGAGATGCTATCATACTCAATGGTTTAGTTACTCAAGAAAATATCAACATGATTACAATGTACAGACATACATCTCCTATTAATATAAATTCCCTAAAGAAGTAAGTCAAACTGACTAATTAAAACTTTATTCTATGTAAAACTTGAAAAATGAAATTGCTGTTCAGCCTCATGTTATTTTCTGACAGTCAGCAGACAACTTCAGAAACTAGCTTGAACTGTCAAAATAATTTATATATATTAAATGTCAATGTAACTCAGGAAGAAGATAAAAATTTGCTTTCAATATGACATTTATATGCCAGTGCTTGATTTAGATATGCAGAGGTAGCAAGACATGTTAGCTAAAAGAAGTTATGCAGCATATTTCTAAACATGATGTCCCATTTATGTTCAAAATGATGTGGACTGAATCAATTAGGAGAAACAAGTGAGTTCCAAGAAGTACTTTAAAAGAAAGCTATGGAGTTGCTTAATAACCTGATGTTATACTTCATTTCCCAACAGAACTATAAAGCTGTCAGACCAGTAATGGGGAGCTCCTCAAGATAAATGGCATCTCATGTGTTTTGCCAAAAACTTGATTCTATTAAATATGTTATACATGTCAGGAGTCATGCATATGCATATAGTAATACATGCAACTGGACAGTTATCAAAGACATTACTTTTAGTTGCACTTTGTCATAAAAGTACTTCCCTTCCTTAAATGCATTATCTTGTCAAACAGGAGAAGGCACTGAATCCAGAATGCCTAAGGGGAAAGTTTTAATCCATCTCTTTCTTAGTGCTATATTTACCTGACATCAGCTTTGTTCTTCATTGACAGTAATCTAGCATAATCTACTGTATGCATCCTAGACTTGAAAATTTAGCTTTTTCTGTCTGTTCCTCTTTGAGAACCCTAAAGAAGTCATAATGTAGTCTGCTATCATAGCAGTTTGCTTTCACAGAATAGTAAAATAGATGTGTCTTAAATTTCAGTGAAAATTCAAACTCTTTTCAAGTACATTTAGTGAAAAATGCAAACATAGTGAGTGGAAGGATACCAATTTTACTTCCTCAACAATTGAGTTATCAGTTCATAAGTCTACTTTCTTTTTAGGAATGAAAACAGTTTCTCAAAATGAGAGAACTAAATCTGATATTTCATGGAAAATCTAGTCTAAAAATCAGTCACAGCAGTTCCGCCAGAGTCTGGGGTGAATGTTGTTTAGTTATTCAGAAATAATTTATAAATAGGAAAAACAAAAAAAATCTAATACAATAGGGTTAGCTCATCAGCTGAGGTGAAATAGACTGTTGAAGTCAGTCCAGCTATGCTGATTATATTTACTCCAGAGTTCAAGGTATTTGATTTTTTTTTTGCCAAGAAGATAATAATGACGTATTTATAAAGAAAAATTACTGTGTGGCCAGCAGGTCAAGGGAAGTGATCCTCCCCATGTACTCTGCCCTGGTGAGGCTGCATCTGGAGTGCTGTGTCCAGTTCTGGGCTCCCCAGTTCAAGAGAGACAGGGAACTACTGGAGAGAGTCCAGCAGAGGGCCACGAAGTTGATTAGGGGAGTGGAGCATCTCTCGTATGAGGAAAGGCTGAGAGAGCTGGGTGTGTTCATCCTGGAAAAGAGAAGGCTGAGAGGAGATCTGATCAATGCTCACAAATATCTAAAGGGTGGATGTCAAGAGGACGNAGTAATATTATTGAATTTAGTAACTATCCATATAGCAATTTCTCAGCTACATAAGCATTTTCCCTCATCCACAGCAAGAACATTACCAACATTAAGTCCTGATTACACCTTATCATGAGATGGTTAGGGTTGTGGACGAGGAAGAACAATGGATGATATATATCTTAACTTTGGGAAGGCTTTCCACGTAGTCTTCCATAGTCTCCATGTAGTCAGTTGATGAATTATGTCCTGGATAAGTGGACAATAAGATGGATGGAACATTGATTGGACTACGCTTTGCACCACGGGTGGAGGGGAGTGAGATGAAAGAGAGAGAAAGAGAGATGGGGCAGGGTTCTTTCTGAATCTTAGTAAGAAAGGAAGGCCTAACATCAAATAGCTTAATAAGATAGCTGTTTTAATAAGACTGAACAAGAAGAGGGATACAGACAGTGGGTAAATCTTACATTCTTTCAGATGCTAGGCACCCTGCATTTGTGCAGCATCCAGTGCAGCTCAGATGGATTTTCCTATGGTGCACTGTGCAGAGCAGACCCTGTTCATGGACAGAATCTCTCCCTTTCAGTCATTCCAGCTAATACATAATTTCCTTACAAGAAAACAACTCTACTCCTACAGGATGCTCTCAAGAGAGCTTCTTCCTGCATGTCACAAGGTTCAGAAAGGACCCCATTGCTTTCTAAACTCTTTCTTAGAGACGAGTCTAGGTGCAGCTGGATCCACTCCTAGTCTCAGATTTTGCCAATGCTTTATGTCTAAAGGAGTATAGTATTAGGATTTCAGTGAAAACAATATAACATGTAATTATGTGTCCTATATAACTTTGAGATCGCAACAATTTGTAGCATTAATTTAAGATATATTAACACTATTACAATCACAAAATTAGATTATCCTATTTTTTAGCAATACTCAATCAATAATCAAAATAATTTGATTTGAATTGTTGTAATCAACACAACGGTTTAACTAAAGATTTAACAAAGTTTCCTAAATTAAATCACATACACAGACACAGACATAGAGGTGAAGCTATGATTAAGAGACTTCTTTCTCTGCAAATTATAGTAAATTTTGGTACCCAATGATCTTTGAAAAATCTTCAGAAATCGAATTACTGTGAATTACTCACTCTTTCCTTTGTCGGCTTCTGTTAGCGGATGATCTGAATCACGTAGTGAAAGCTCCTTCAAACCTCACAAAAATCTGCCCTGAGAGGTGTCCCAGCTTAGGGGGAGATGCATGGTCACAGCTCACTATGGTCCTGGAGGGCTCAAAGGGCCTCACTTGGGACTACTGTTTATAGGATCACAAAATTATTGACTTTGGTTAGCGTTTTTCTTTTTCATTGTGGTCATAATTCTTGTCAGATAATCTTGGCACCTTGTAGAGTGGATTTAGGAGACCAACAGACAAAAAAGATGTCTCAAGCTCGCCTGCTTCTGCTTGCCTGACCTACCACTAAAGGGCAGTGCCCTTTCCTCATCAGAACAGCCAGAAACAGGGCAGCTTGCAAGGAAACTTGAGCAAGCTTGTTGTGGTTCTAAACCAAGCACTGCCTCAAGCACAAAGGCTGAAAAGGCCTGTATAACGACTGTGTAACGACCCTGTCCAACGAAACTAAGGTGACCACTGCACCATAGGTTGAACTGCTGGTCGACAGAGAATATAACCTGGTACCATGTCCCGCAAGAACGGGGATCCTCACCACTGTCATGACTTGAGAATCACGGATCAACACGACGCCGCTGACTCCAGAGGACTGACAGACTCCAGAGGACTGATGGATGCCGTGGACCTGTGCTGGTGACTATACTCTTGCTGTGCTCCATAATACTGCCGCTTTCCTCTACCTTCTCTGCTTCCACCTTTACTCTATGGCTCACCCTACTGCTATTTCTGGGGAACTACAATAAAGCTCTGGTGAACGGCATTTGACCTCGTTTGAGTCTTAATCTCACGTCTGGGAATATCACGAACCTCCCGGACCTGCAACTGGGCTGGGATGTAACAGCGGACTACGATCCAGGCAGGAGGAATTTCGAGTATGTTTCCCAGGCAACAGGAGTTCCTGGTGCAGTTAGGAAGTGCCTAATCACCCGAACTCACTATTTCAGCAAAAGGAGTTCCAGTTAGGGAATGTCTCATCATCCCAATTCAGTGTGCTCGTCCCAGGACAGGACAGTACCACATTATTTCATGCATCAACCAACTGAGTCAGCAGGCAGGATCAGAGAGCGCTGAATTGTCCCAGCCTTGCACCTGTACAACGTTGGCTGGCCCAGACATTGCAAAGCAGCCCACGCAGGGGTCTACACCACCACATAGATAAAGGCAAGACCATGCAGGTGTTGTAATCACTGGTACCAAGTGGAAGCTGCCTACAGCCTCTTCTGTTACAATGAGATGACCGAGTACAACCTGTGGCCAGGGAATGTGTGCAGCATCACCCAATCCTGAAGACCAGTATGGAAGAGCAGAACAGCACAGCACAGGCTGAGACTGCTCAGGTTAATTGCCGTGGCTTGCTATCTTTTATAACGTGCAATAGTCTCCTGGTCAGGACCAATGCATTCCACCCCTTGGTCCACATACAGTTTATCTTTCCTAATGACACATTGTAAATTACAGATTGTACCAAGAACATACGTCTTCTGTAAACACAAAGAGTTAGGGTTTGATAGGAGAAAGCACGTTCCTACTAATGCATATTTTTCAATGGCACCCAAGCTAAATTATGCACTTCTGCAAAAGCTTTGCACAGCTAACTCAATGTAAAAACTCACTTGGTCTACTGAAGCTGATGGTAGATTTGTATTTGTGAAATATTTGAATTAAATGAAGGAAATGGTGCTTAAATTGTGGCAACTGTTTAATCAGTGAGTAATTTACTGCTAATGTGTGAAGTATTCTTTATGGGCTCATTTATGATAATAGACATTCAAGGCTCAATCAATGTAAGCAATAGATTTATGGTATATTTAGTCATAACATAATCCAATGTAAGTACTCTTATTTATTACTATTCACAGTTTAATTCCCCTTTTTTTTCTCCATACAATTTACAGCATGTAACTAAACTCATACAAAGTACTTATTAGAATTCTTGAAACAGCATTTATTCACATCTGTCTTAGCATATTTTTGCATTCAGATGTTGGACTTCAAAACTCAAGACTATTACCTAATTTGCATAATTATATGAATAGAAGGGTGTCCGTCTTTTCCTCATTTCAAAGAAACAATTAGAGAAATCATTAACTAGGAAATGGATCCATTCCTCTGAAAATTCTTTCTTTTTGTCAAAATATTGAGGTCTATTTTTTAGTTTATATATTTCTGATTTTCCTTCATAAGCTGTTCATTTCCCTTCTGTTTCTTCCAATACCATGCCAAAGAATTAACACTGGAAATTATGATCCTCTGACTACTCACAGAGGCAAATAAACTGTAGATGCTTGGATATGTCATAAATATTATTCCAATTTTACATACTCCAGAAGTCCTCCATAATTATAATGCATAGTCCACACGAGTATGTTTTATAGATGCAGCAGATAAGGTAAGAGAAGCAATTGTTACCTAAAGGGATATATATTCTAAAGGTAATTATACTTAATTGTTAGTATGCTCTTTTAACTGAAATTCTTCCCAGTTAGATAAAAAATTGATGTGATTTTCATACATAATTTACTTGAATTTTCTGAATTAGCCAAGAAAAGATATTGCTACAAGAAGTGCAATTCCTAGTGTACGACATTTTGTATGATGTCCAAGATACCATAATATATAAAGGCTAAAGACTTCTCCTTCACTAGCAGAGGATGATCAGTTAGCCAAATATTGTCTGGATATAAAAGATTAGTGGTGATTCTAGACTGCCAAATTACTCATAGCATCTGAAGGGTCTGTAAAAGACTGGACAGCCTCTGAAGAGTCCAGCTGACATGCAGGACAACTATAACTATGCTATAAAGATTAAGAAAATATCTGTGGTGGAATATACGGTGTTATGTGGCTTTATTCATGTGCACAAGTAAAAAGGATTAACATTATGATGAAATTCTGCATTTAGGTAATTAAAACATAAAAAGAGTAAATGCAAAGAACTTCCTAATAACTTTAATCTGAAAGTTAGGAAAAAATTTCCAAATCTCATTTGTTATGTTTTCTGTATGGTACTTATGACCATTTGACAATGACCATTTAGTAGGAAATTGTAAGGTGTTTTCTATTTGAGACTGCATAGGAACTCTTTTCTTTCAGATCTATATGAATGGCCAAAAATATGAGTGATGATAGATCAGGAACAATTTTCCCTTCCTCCCAGAATTGCAAACAAGCTTTCTAAGTGTTTTCATTCTTAATTAAATTTTGGTGGGTTTTGACTTTTAAATTTGAGAAATTGAAATATAGTCAACAGCCTACTGGAGGCCATGGCCCAATATTTTTCTGTTTTTAAGCTATATAGACATATGTTTCATAACAAATTACCTGTAATTTACTGGAACATGATCCTGTTTCTTTTGCTCTACTTCATGTTACTACAGTTAATTTCAACAAGGCTCCACCAGCTAGATACACAGCAAAATTTCTATGTCCTTACCGAGCATTTAATCTTCTACCTGTAGGTCTCTATTATGTTGAATTTCTCTCTACTTTCTTAAGTCAAAAAAAGACTCCTGTTTATCTTCCGCAAAACCCATAATTTGAGATGGCATTAGATTAAGCATAACTTGGGCTGTTTGCAAGTTCTAAACCATGTGGCAATCAATCATGTCAGTTTAGTTGTGAATGTGCCAGTTTGTTCATATTTTAAACTACACAAATAAGATTAGTTTGCTACTGACTGTTCCATAATACAGTGAAAATGCTGCTCTGGCTATGTAACTAAATTCAAACTCCTGAAGGTCAGTATGACCAGAACTTTCCTTTGGTTGAAACCAAATCAAACTTGAATTCAGAATACAGGACTTTTTCAGGACTGCTGTTTCATTTCACATATGGGCACTTACTGTAGCCAGGCTGAAACACTACAGCCCATCTTCTGACTTGCCTCCCCCTCTCTAATATATTCCTACGTTTCTGTGTCACCGAAACACTCTGCAGTGAGGAAAGTGTCCCACAGACAACATCTTGTGCGTGAGCAATTGGGGATCCAGGAATGGGAAAGGATGGGGGACAGGGAGCATAAGGATGCTGAGAGGGTAATGTAGTATCTGCATCTGGAGGAACTTCATCCCAAGTGTATATTAAAGTACAGAAAGTATTTATGGTTATGTTGATCCTTGAGAAAAATCAGGCATGGTAATGGTATAAGAGCTTTTTACAGGGATAATAAATAATGTTTATTATAAATAAGCCTTGGGGCCATAAAAATCCCTCCTTGGCCACCTGAAAGCTTCTGTATTACCATTATTTCATAATGTGTAAGCGGACAATAAGATGAATGGAAGATTGACTGGACTATGCTCTGCACCAGAGGTGGAGGGGAGTGAGGTGAAAGAGAGAGAAAGAAGGGTGGGGCAGGGTTCTTTCTGAATAATTAGTATAATATAATTATTACCACATTTTCATATTATTTCAAAACATTTTATTCTTTCTTTCTTTAAATCTCTACTCAAGTCTGCTGTTCCTTAAATGCAGATGGGTTTCAGTGGGTTTGAGTTAAAATGGGAGACTCCTAGTTTTCATTAGTTTTTATTCTAGAAATGTCTTGAAGAGAATTATGAAACCATGAATAGGACCTTGAATAAGAGTTGCTGCCAGCCAGAAAGATATATGTGAGTGCCTGTTTAAAACTGGAATATGTTGTCATACAGATTGGTGGCAAAAAATTCCAGAACAAAAGCAAGCTGAGTTTATTTTGATTTTTGAATAAAGACACCATAAGAAACCATATCCTTCTAAACTAGTGCCAGCAGATATTCTCTAAGCAGTACTTCCTACTTCCTCTGGAGTTATCATTAATCATTTGATATATAGATTTAAACTGGTTATTACTATCCAGTAACCCATTTTTGGGGAATGGGTGTCTAAATGAATTAGCTGGTGATTCTAATGAAAGAGATACCATAATCTTTCAGAATACTTACATGAATTCCAATAGTGTTAGCCTGTATGTATTAAACAGACATCAGAATGCATAAAGTACACATTTTATTGGTATCACCTATATATTTTTTAGACATGAAAAGTCATTTTTGGTAGCGAACATATTCAGAACTGAATATTTAGAGACAGGGAGCTACTGGAGAGAGTCCAGCGGAGGGCAACAAAGATGATGAGAGGACTGGAGCATCTCTCTTATGAGGAAAGGCTGAGACACCTGGGTCTGTTCAGCCTGGAGAAGAGAAGACTGAGAGGGGATCTCATCAGTGCTTATCAATATCTAAAGGGCGGGTGTCAAGAGGATGGGGCCAGACTCTTTTCAGTGGTGCCCAGCAACAGGACAAGGGGCAGTGGACAAAAACTGGAGCACAGGCAGTTCCAGCTGAACATGAGGAAGAACTTCTTTACTGTGAGGGTGACAGAGCACTGGAACAGGCTGCCCAGGGAGGTTGTGGAGTCTCCTTCTCTGGAGATACTCAAAACCCACCTGGACGCATTCCTTTGCAACCTGCTCTAGGCTAACCTGCTTTAGCAGGGGGGTTGGACTAGATGATCTCTAGAGGTCCCTTCCAACCTCTGCCATTCTGTGATTCTGTCATCACAGCCTCTTTATATTTGGATTCCCAGGTAAGTACTTACATCAAATGAAATTGTATGCTTGCCTAAGCCAATGACCAATTATAATGGTCATGTGAGCTACTTTCAAAATAACTAAATAAAAACTGTGTTTAAAAATATCTCTACTGCTTAGAAGTAATCCAAGATTCTGAGTTCAAACAAACTTCATCTAGATAGCAAATGTATCAAACCTAACGTCAGTAACTACTGTGGACTAAGAAACAAATGTGTAGGACTATCAAATAGAAAAAAACCACAAATGCCTTTTGGATACTGTTAAATGAGATACAATTTGTAGTCACTTTTGAAGACAAGATTTCCTTTTCTCCATGTTTTAATATGCCCAAATGTGCAGTTTTCCCCATTTCCCTTTGCTTATGTTATATGTCAGATTACTTAAAGTGTATTCAAAATACTACTTTTAGATTACAAAGGTATTTGATTTGCTGCAACTAAATGTGGAAAAATATTAAAATATTAATTTTGACTTTTGATAGATAATGAACTGGAAGAAAAACTGAAATCTGAAATATATTTCAAATTGCCTTGCGAAGTATTACTCTTACTGAAGAAGATGCATTATATTTTGATGTAAATATTATATGTGATAGCAGGTAAATTCTTTGTTGTTTTCCACCAACTGATGAGAAATAAAAATAAAATTAAACCATTTAACACTTTTTTAAAAAAAATTCTAACAAAAATATATGATCTTTGTCCACCTAATGTCCATATTCTGCCTACCTTTGTTTTCTTGAAACATTGTGTCCAGATGGATTGCAATAGGCAAAAATCTTTCAATGGATTTCAGTTCGTTTAGTCAGACATGCATGCTTCAAGTGAGGAAAAATTAAGAGTATGGGACACACAAATCTCTTGCTGGTACAGTTAAAATAAAAATGTATCTTACAACATTATTTGAATCAATTAAGTAAAATAGACTATTATTTTGCAAT